>BMAC01001782.1:9306-53257 GCA_014905375.1 Phtheirospermum japonicum
AGCCAGGATTGACTAAGGGCGGATGCCCCATTTTCCTGACCTGATTGTCAGCATAAGCCAGGATTGGCTAAGGGCGGATGCCCCATTTTCCTGACCTGATTGTCAGCATAAGCCAGGATTGGCTAAGGGCGGATGCCCCATTTTCCTGACCTGATTGTCAGCATAAGCCAGGATTGGCTAAGGGCGGATGCCCCATTTTTCTGACCTGGATTGTCAGCGGTCTCCCCTGGCCCTACTCTCCTTTTCACTGGCAAACCTACCTGCGCGGGGAGGTCAGGAGGCCAGATCTCCCCTGGTCCTTCTCTCCTTTTCACTGGCAAGCCTACCTGCGCAGGGAGGTCAGGAGGCCAGGTCTCCCCTGGTCCTGCTCTCCTTTTTACTTGCAAGCCTGCCTGGTCGCCATATTTCAAGGTTACCTCACGTGAGCTCCCTTATAGACCCAGGATAATTCCTGGTCTCCCTTCTGTTGGCAAGCCTGCCTTTATATTGCCAAGGGTTATTTCACAGGAGGTCTTCTATCAGCTTAGGGCAACTCCTGGGCTGGGATGACGCTGCTCAGCTCTTACTAACCTCAGGACAACCCCTGGGTTGGGATCCAGGTCTTACTGCTCAGCTCTTTGGTCATCTAGATCCAGGTCTACCCCAATTCGGGTCTGATCTATTTATGCCTCATCAGTCATGATACTAATCAATGCACTCATCTAAAAGACGAGATAGAACGGATGGTCCAAGCAGGACACCATAAAGAGTTTGTGCGAGCAAGAAAGGAGGGAGCCAGGTCTGACCCTTATAGGAAGGAGTGCTATCAAACGGCCAGGCATGAATAGGGAGGCGTTCATGTAGAATGGAAGAGAGACGCCCAATCCTAGGAAATACGGGGAGAAATTCAAGTGATCACTCACAGGAGGCACCTGGGACGAACAATCACGACGTGCCCAGAATAATTATTTGCGGGAAGCGAAAGATATCTCAATAAAGGCACATGAGGTCGGGCAGTTGGCCCCAACCCTGAACATTTGCTTCAGACTAGAAGATGAGGATGGCATTCTAGCGCCCCAAGTAGATGCTCTAGTAATAATCGCTACCATTGCTAATTACAATGTACGAAGAGTCTTTGTCGATTCATGCAGTTCTGCAAACATTTTATTTTATGACTGTTTTAGAAAGTTGAACTTAGATTTATAGTTGGAGGAGGTTACGACCTCATTGGTAGGGTTTTCCGGGGGAGCTCTTTGACCGTTGGGTGCGATGAATCTCCTGGTTTCACTAGGGGAGGACCCATTCAGGAATACTAAGTTAGTACGTTTCCTAGTGGTGGATGCACCATCCTCGCATAACACCATGCTCGGGTGGCCATCCCTAAGCCAATTCCAAGCGGTGGTCTCTGTTTACCACATGAAAATGAAATTCCTTGCTCGGGAAGGAGTGGGAGAAGTCCGAGGTGATCAGTACGCATTACGACGGTCGTATGTGGAGAGCATTAGGCGATCTAAAGAAGAGAGAAGGCCCAAGAAGGTCAGAACAGAGACAATAATGCCAGAGCTGGCCCGACAGGAGGAAAGCTTAATGATAGTAGAAATAATCCCAAGGGAGGACAACCGAGTCCTACGAGTGGGGACGACATTGTGCTCAGAGGTTATGGTCGAGTTGGTAGCCTTCTTAAGAGACAATGCAAACGTCTTCGCTTGGTCTCCCCAGGATCTGGTGGGCATTGACCCAGTGATTGATGAACATCACCTCAACATCAGCCCCGCAGCAAAAGCTTCGGCCCAGAGAAAGAGGCCATTATTCAAGCGGAAGTGGAAAAGCTATTACAAGCTAAGCACATCTAAGAGATACAATTCCCAGAATGTCTCTCCAACGCTGTATTACTACCAAAAACGGAGGAGGATTGGTGGATGTGTATTGACTTTAGGGACCTTAATCGTGCTTGCCCCAGAGACTACTATCTGTTGCCAAGGATAGATCAGCTCGTGGACTCTACCTTGGCTTGTGAACTGCTCATCATGATGGATGCTTCTCAAGCGTACCATCAGATCAGGTTGGCCAAGGAAGATTGGAAGAGGGTTAGTTTCAGAACCCCAAAAGGAACGTATTGTTATGTGGTCATGAACTTTGGACTTAAAAATGCGGGAGCCACATACCAACGGTTGGTGGATAATATGTTTAAAGCTCAGCTAGGGAGAAACATGGAGGTATATGTGGATGGCATGCTAGTCAAAAGTGCTAACACAACCTCGCATGTGGACGACCTGAGGGAAACTTTTAACATACTAAGAAAATACCGAATGAAGCTCAACCCTAAGAAATGTGCATTTGGGGTATGAGCTGGAAAATTCTTGGGATACATGGTCACAGGAAAGGGAATAGAAGCTAATCCGGAAAAAATCAAAGCTATTATGGATATGCAGGCTTCGCAAAATATTAAAGAGATGGAATGCCTGGCAGGTCGGATAACAGCCTTGAGCAGATTTGTCTCTCATTTGGCAGAGAAGAGCCTGCCATTTTTCCAAGCTCTACGGAGAAAGGCTCGATTCCAGTGGGATGAGAAATGCCAAGTAGCATTCCAGAAATTGAAATAACATTTAGTTGGTATGTCGTTGCTCACTAAGCCAGTTTTGGGCGAGCCCTTGGTCCTATATATGTTCATGGGGAGACAAGCAGTGAGCACGGTTTTGCTCAGAGAAGAGGGTAAAATATAAAAAATAGTATATTATTGGAGAAAGGTGTTGCATGACGCCGAGCTCCGATATGTTGAGGTGGAACGAGCTATGTTGGCCTGATCGGTACAGCTCGTAAGCTCCGACTCTATTTTCTTTTGCACAAAATAATAGTCAAAACTAATCTGCCATTGAAAACAATTATGAGAAAACTAGAGGTCTCGGGATTCCTAGTAAGGTGGATTATTGAGCTCAGTGAGTTCGATATATATTTCTAGGGACGGACAACATCAAGGCCCAGGCACTAGCAGATTCATGCAAGAAATGACCAGCTCTCTAGAGGAAAAAGGGGAATGGACTATATATACAGATGGCTCAGTGGGAAACTTTGGATGTGGAGTAGGTATAGTATTGATAGACCCAGAAGGGGTGACTATGGAGTATGCAATACGAGTGAATTACTGCTTATCTAACAAATGGGGTGGAGTATGAAGCCCTGCTAAGAGGAATACAAATGGCAAAAGAGTTAGGGGTGGAGCGAATATGTGCACGAGTAGACTCTCAGTTGGTGTACAAGCAAATAAAAGGAGAGTTCAACACAAGAGAGGAACATATGAAAAAATATCTAGCTCAGTTCCATAATATGGGCAAAGCTATGTACGCTTTAAACGTGCTCCAAATCCCCAAAGAGGAGAATATCTTGGTAGACTACTTGGCTAAATTGGCTATCTCGGCAACAGATTGCCAGGAAAGGGTGATCACCTTGTTAATGGCACATTAGGAATTCAGAGAGGATGAAGTAAATGCATTAAAGGAAGAGGAGGATTGGCGCACTCCCCTGAAAGCATACTTGGAAAGAGGATAACTACCTAGTGACAAGAGGGAGTCGGCAAAGGTATGGGTCAGGTCATCTAGATTCTGTTTAATCAAGGAAGAGTTGTTCAAGAGGGGTTTTGGACAACCCCTCCTACGATGTCTAAGTCCAAAGGAGGGCGCCCACATTCTCAGAGAAATCCATGAGGGGTGTTATGGTAATCACATGGGTGCCAGGGCATTATCAATCAAGGTGATGAGATCGGGGCTTCTTTTGGCCACAGTTGAGGAAAGATGCAGAAAACTTTGTGAAGACGTGCGATCGGTGCCATAAACACTCCCCTCTCATACATGGATAAATAGAAGAGCTCATGACAATGAGCTCTCCATTCCCCTTTGCAAATTGGGGAATAGATATGGTCGGGCCGTTCCTCACTGCCCCCGGTAAAAAAAAAAATCCCTGATAGTAGCTATAGACTATTTCAGCAAGTGGGTAGAGGCTGAAGCAATAGCTAAAATCACGGAAGAAGTGGTTATGCGATTCTTGTGGAAGAATGTGGTGTGCCGGTTCGGTGTCCCAAGAATACTCATATCGGATAATGGCATGCAAATCAAGGGAGCCCGAATAAGAGCTTGGTGCACAAAGATGAAATTAGCACAACACTACACATATGTGTACCACCCCCAGGCAAATGGCCAAGTAGAGGTGACCAATCACATATTGGTGAAAGGGATTAAGGTAAGGTTAGAGATGTTAGGAGGTAAATGGGTGGAGGAGCTCAGCTCGATTCTATGGGCAATCGAACAAATCCCAATGAGGCCACAAGGGAGACACCGTTTAGCCTGGTATATGGCATGGATGCAGTGATTCCTATAGAGATCGGGATAGAAACCCACAGAATACAAAATTTCAACGAAGAGCAAAACGAGCTATTGAGGCAGGACGCGTTGGATTTGATAGAGGATAGGAGAGAACTAGCCTCCATAAGAACGGAGCATACGAGGGGGCAAATCATAGCAGCCTATAACAAGTCAGTGGGTTAAGCGACAATTCCAGGTGGGAGACCTGGTGCTCCGGAGAGCCTATATGGGTAAGACCAAGGGGAAATTGGATGCTACATGGAAAGGACTGTATAAAATCACCAAGATTTTCGCTGGAGGAGCTTATGAACTAGAGAAGATGGATGGATTTAAGCTTCCACGAGCGTGGAATGTAATGGATTTGTGGATGTATTATGTATGAAATAAATACGTACGGATTATTTATAAAGAGTGTGATTAATCAAATTCATCTAAATATTCCAAGAAACCTGGCCTGATAGGTCAGTTAAGGGCGAAAGCCCCAGAAATTGGTTCGATTGATCAAAGGGTGGATACCTTAAAGAAAACCTGACCCGATAGGTCAGTCCAGGGCAAAAGCCTCAGAAAATGGTACAATTGACCAAGGGGTGGATACCCCAGAAAAACCTAACCTGATAGGTCAGTCTAGGGCAAAAGCCCCAGAAAATGGTCCGATGGAACAACGGGTGGTTAACCCTGAAAAACCTGACCCGATAGGTCAGTCCAGGGCAAAAGCCTTAGAAAATGATCCGATTGACCAAGGGGAGGATGCCCCAGAAAAACTTGACCCAATAGGTCAGCCCAGGGCAAAAGCCCTAGGAAATAGTCCGAGGGGTGAATATACCAGGACAACCCGACCCGATAGGTTAGGGTGAAAACCCCAAGAATGGTCCAACTGACCAAAAGGATGCACGCCCTAGATAAACCTGACCCGACAGGTCAGGTAAAGGTAAAAGCTTCGAAATGGCTTGAATAACTAGACAAAGGGTCAAATACCTTGAATAGACCTAATCTTATAGGTCAATTGAGGGGAGAAAACCCAGAATGATACAATTCATCTAATAAAGGGTGAATGGACAGAAAAATCCAACTAAATAAACTGATCAAGGGCAAAATCCCTTGAGTATTTGGACTAACCTTAAAGGGAATGAATAACCTTATTGGGTGATCAGACAAGCCCGATTTCAAAATGCTTCAGAGCCCGAGCAGGATCCACAAGTTAATAAAATAATGAATACAGACCAAGGTTGAGATAAAGAAGAATTACAAATGCCAAGAACCATAGGAACATTTTGGTATTACTTCAAAAGATAACACTCAGTACAGCCCCACAGGGTTAACATAAAAAAGAAAATCGGGCAGCAAACCCGGGCAAAGTTATTCAGATCAGATTAAAAGAGTTTCAAGGGTGGGATGATGAGGCCCTCCTATCGGAAGGTAAAACCCAGCGAAGACGCGACAACTCTTACTCAGTCTCATGAAGTCTGAGGTGATACTTGTCTGCACGCTCTACCTTGGAGTGAACCTCATTTATGGCGATGGATAAGAGCTGCACGGATCTGAGATGATCAGTGCACTCCTCTTGGAGTTGTCAATTTAGCTGGCAAAGTTCAAACCATTCACGCTTATAGTGGCGTTTCTTGTTTTTTTTTCTCTCCAAGAGTTTGTGTAGTTGGGAATCTTTTTCCCGAAGGTTAGCATTTTCCTCTGAAAGGAGGGAATTCTCATTGAAAAAAGAAAGATTTTTCTTCTTGAGAGTATCTATCTCCTTAACTAAAGATGCAGATGCCATAATAATAGCGCATAAACAAGAAAAACTGTTTTATAAAGAAAAAGAGAGTACATAGTACAAGGGTTTCCTGGAATTGAGGAAACCCTAGATTAACAAAAAGATAAAAATAGCTAAGAGATAAAATATTGTTCATTACAAAACAAAGCAGATTAGATCACCAAAAAGAAAAGGAGAATAGGCCTACACCCCATAATCTTCAGTGTTCAGATCATCGCCTGCCTGCCCAGTCGCCTTGGAGACCTCCCCAAAATCTTTTTCCCTCAAGGTACTCTCAAACTTGGACTCGCCCTGTAGCTCGCCCAGATCAGCAAAGGTCGGGGAAGGAACAGTTGATGGTAAGGCAAGATTCAAAACCTGCTCTGGGAAAGAGGAGGGGCCCTAGTCAAGAGAGTGGAAGGATTGGAGAACGTGCTCAACAAACTCGAGGTCCCCGAGCTGGTGAAGGTGATCGTCCTCCTCAAAAAAGGTGCAACCTATGGGCTCGGAAGGATCTTCTAGAGGCGTGTCGCGGTTGAAAGGGGCAGAGGGGTTCTCTTTTGACCATTTCTCATAGGCGTCTAGCCCAAAGTGATAGTAGGCCTCAGCTTCTGGGATGAGAAGTTCCCACAGCTCCTTAGAATGAGAGAAGGCTCGCTTAGTTATCTCTCGAGTTGTTTGAATAAGCCTTAATCCTTCTTTGGAATTGAGGACCTCTGTTCGCCCCTCAACCCAACCTTCAGATAACCCCTCAGTGTGAGCTTCATCGACTCGCCTTTTGCCTCTTATGCTTGAAGGAGTGCTTCAGCTCGGGCCCTCCCTTCTCCTTCTTGAGCCCTCTTCAGCTCAGCCTGGAGCTCCTTCATCCTGGCCTTGAGCTCCTTCATCTCGGCCTCTTTTTCCTTGCAAAGTCTCACCAGCCTTTTCTCTCTCCCCTTAAGGTCCGCATGTTCCTTGTCTAGGTCAATGTTCATCAGAGAACCCCGAGCCCGGGCCACCAGGATGGCCCTCCTAACAGCGACCTGATACAACTAGAGTGGTAAAAAAAAGTTAGAGAGGAGGGGGGAGAGCGAAAAAAGAAGAAAATATGGTTACCTTCGCTTCGTCTTGGCAAAAAGACTCGATCATCTCAGGGTCTAAACACATCTCCAGGATGCGGTGGTCATAGGAAGGGCATTGCCCTTGAATGAACTTGACTACCACCTCCTCGGAACAGCCCAAAATGGACGTACTATTGAACACGTTTAAATTAGGGGTCGCCACCCTGGACCCCGAAGGCTCAACCCCTTTTAAAGATCGGGCGCGTTTATGCGAGGTAAGCACCTGCTCGTCCCTCGAGTCAGAGGGAACCGTTAGTTAACATCAGGACTGACTGACCCCTTTGGCTTGTCCAGCGCTTCTGATCTGGCCACCTCTCCCGGCCTGACCGGCTCCTCGGAAAGATTTTTCTCTGTGGGCGGAGCAGACTTTTGCTTGCGTGTAACCATCATCTTTTTCATCATGGTGACTGCAAGAGAATTTGCAAAAGACTAATAATGGAAATATAAAAGAAATGATAAACCCTTGGTGAGTAAAAAGGTAAAAGGGGCAGAGCTGGATATCTCTTTCAATATACCGATCTCAGGAGACAGAGGACCAGTCTCCTCTCTAGAAATGAAGAAACTCAGGACGGTGGGGAAGAGGAGTTAAGTTAGATGGAAAATGTGTTGATTAAGGGTGAGGATGATTTTTTGTAGTGCGGGAGATTGGTCTCCCCTGGTCAGGTGAGCTTGAGCAGGAAGGTCATGGATGGGCATTGGGGAAAAACCCCAATCGCCCGAGCAGTGGACAAAGAAAACCTTTTTCCTACAAGCCTTATTGGAGGAGGGATTTTCGGTTAAAAACTGGATGCCGGTGCGGGCAGACAGATAAAAGAAGCCAGAAGTTGAGCTTTTTGTTTGAAACAAAGAATAAAAAAAATGGGCCGTTGGAATAATCCCATTACTCTCTCATAATGGATGTTATAAATCTAAAGAATGAGAATGCAACTTATACCTGTGGTTACATCATATATCTATAAGGATCATGATTTAGAGATATATACGAAAGTGCTTGCTGGCCTTTCATTACCAAGGCAAGTGACTCCAAGCCACGAAGTGCATTTGAAATTAAATTAAAGCTCACTTTATGGTTTGAAACAATCCAGACGGATGTGGTATAACCATCTAAGTGACTACTTGATTGGGAAAGATAATCTATGCCCTTGCGTATTTATAAAGAAAACTTGCGATTATAGTTGTATATGTCGATGATATGAACATAATATCCACTCTTAATGAAATAAGAGATATCGCTAGTTATTTGAAATTCTTAACTTAAGATAATGAATCATGGGAAAACTCGGTCATGTTAAGGCTTTAAACTAAAACCCGAGTTTTTGGAATACTAAATTCTACAGTTTGCATATATCCAAAAGATGATCAGGCAATTAAATATGGATAAGTTCAATATGTTAGCACTCCTATGATTGGTCAAAGTGAAGATATAAGGAAGATCAATTTCGTCAGTAGAATGACGAAGAACTGGTGGGAGCTGGAATTCCCTTCTTATGTACAACATGCGCATTATTGTACCCTTACTAATACACTTGACCAATTATTAATTTCTCAAAATTTTTATCTTCATTTAACTCAAGAAAGCACAATGTCACTGGAATGTAATCAAAATGTACTTTGATACCTAAAAGAAATCATTGACGCTAGTTTATTTTTCCCATTCATAAATATAATTGGGACTGCAGATGGTCTTGTAACCCCTAAAGAAAATATTGAGTTTACTTCCTACTGTGAAATACCAAATAGTATCGTTGATGTTGGTTACTCATTCGATTCATGTAAAGAGGTTATTATCATACATGTAGTAGTTCGTGAGTATCTATGGTAAATGTTATGATCATACATATGTTTGAGAATAGTGGCTTGAACTCTATCACTGAAGAAAATATGATAATACGAGTAATATCACCACAACTCTTCTACAACTAACAATTATAGACTTTCTCAAGAGTAAAGTAAATTGAGGAAGTGGAGACTTTGAAAGTTCTCTTGATAGATGTACATATCAAAGATAGGTGTAGACTTTAGGGGGAGTCTCAACATAGGTGTGTTGTACTCTTTTTCCTTAGACCAAGTTTTATTTTTTCCATTGGGTATTATTACTTGGAAAGGTTTTAATGAGGCAACAATGAAACACCATTTCACGCTTTGACTTGGCACAAGGGGGAGTGTTGAAGGAAAATCACAATTAGTGTGCCTTCGTTAACAAGTAACTGATGATGGATAATTTAGGTATTTGTTATCTTTATGTATTATGGAAACATGTATTTGATACCCTATATAAAGGGAGTCTTTGATGAATAAGTGAACCCTAATTCTATCGTCTCTTTTATGTATTCTTCTTTTCTGCTTTTCCTTTTACATAATTTGAATTCATGTGATGAATGTTAGCATAATTTATTTAAGAATGATCATGAGCCTATGGACAATGTAATTAGATGCTTTTTATCTTTGGGTGCGAGCCTCATATTCTATTATTTGTGTAAAAATGTAATCTATTGTCTATTCTCATTCCAGAAACTGTAAGATATACAAGAGGCGATCCACTAACCTAGGCTACCATCAAGGTAAATATATTCCTACCATATATATGATATTTACAATATAATTCCATAAATATCATTTATTACTCCCCCACAATTGAAACTGGAGGAAGCCGAACATTAAGATTGTCCTTAAAATCTTTAAACAAGACAAAGGGTAAACCCTTCGTGAAAATATCAGAGATTTGGGAACGAGACGAGACGTGAAGAACCCGAACCTGAACTCGAGTGACCTTCTCCCGGACAAAGTGAATATCTATTTCTATATGTTTTGTACGTTGATGTTGGACCAAATTTCCCGAGAGGTATATAGCGCTGATGTTGTCACAATAGACTAAGGTCGTCGTTGGAAAATGATAATGTAACTCCAGCAGTAGATTTCGGAGCCAACAAGATTCTGAAACTACATTAGCAACACCCCTATACTTAGCTTCGGCACTCGACCAGGATAAGGTAGTCTAGCGCTTGGCCGACCAAGAAATCAGATTATCCCCAAGATTCACATAGTAGCCGGATGTGGAGCGGCGGGTATCAGGGCAGCCTCCCCAATCTGCATTGGTGTATGCAATTAGGGAATAGGTCATAGATGGGTATACGTGCAGCCCATAACTAAGAGTTCCATGAATGTGTCATAAGGTCCATTTCAAGGATAACATATGAACCTCCCGAGGATCATACATGAAGAGGCAGACCTGATGGACAACATACACAATATCCAGTCGGGTAAATGTGAGATACTGAAGCGCCCTGCAAGACTGTGGTAAAGAGATGGGTCTGATAATGGAGGACTACCATCCGAAGAAACTTTTGGTTTGTATCCACGGGAGTAGTCGATGGTTTGCATGAAGCTAAGACCTCATACTTACGTTGTGATAAGAACAATCTAAGAGCATGAGATGTAATAGCAATGCCCAAGAAATACTTGAGGGACCCCAAATCCTTCATAGCGAACTCCGAGCTCAACCTGTCAATAAAGTGACATCACAAAGAATCTGAGGAAGCCATCAAAATGATACCATCAACATAAAGGAGGAGATAAGCCATGTGATGCCTATCCCGGAAGACAAATAGGGAGTGATCTGATGTACTACGTACAAACACAAGAAATCACAAAATCAGTAAACCGTTTGTTCCAAGCTCTGGGATCTTGTCTCAAATCGTACAATGATTTCTTCAAAAGACACACGTGATCCGGAAAAGTAGAACCTAGAACCCAAGAGGTAGTAAACGTGCCATGAAGAAATGCATTCTTAACGTCAAGTTAGTGAATAGTCCACTTCTTTGAGAGGGCTAGACTGAGGACTAACCGGATCATAGTTGGTTTGACAACAGGACTGAATGTCTCCTCACAGTCAGTGCCAACCTGTTGTGTTTCCTATCACCTATAAGACGGGCCTTATGCCTCTCAAACGAACCATCAACACGTTCTTTATGAGTAAAAATCCACATATAACGAATAACGTTAATATCATGAGAAGAACAAGTTACTAAAACCCACGTATTATTATTAATAAGAGCATTAAATTCTTCAATCATATCTAATTTTCAAGTAGGTTCTCATAGGGCCGACACCGGATCACGAGGTAACGGAGACCTCATAGCTGAAGAGTGAAGATTGAACTGTGTTTTAAGTTTATAGATAACCTATTGGCTATGTGTAACCAGAAGACCGAGTGAAGGAGGTGGGATGACCGGGAAAGTACAGGGCATTACCGCCGAGGGAGGAGAGGCCACGATTCCTGGGGTTGGTGATTAACATGAATTTGTCTTGATTTTTGTTAATATTTTAGTTAGTTTTTGTTATTGATTAAGGTATAAGTTGGATAGATTAAGCACATTTTTGTATTTTCTTATCTCCAGCTTATTTTATTGTATTTTAATCATAATTAATTAATTTTATGTTTATTTTAGATATTCTGAAGTATTTTGGTCTGAAGATAGTCGAGTGAGGGCCCACGAGTGGAGTTTTAGTGAAATCGGGCCTCGATTTGAAGTGCTGTAGCTGACACTGGGTACGTTGATTCACAATGGGTTACCTAGAGTCAGAAAAGAAAGAGAGCGTCGATCGATGCTTGTGTTATCCGAAAAAAAAAAAAATATAATTTAGTTGTTTTTTGCTTTATTTGCTTGTTTGTTTTTGTAGGTTGTTCATCAAGACATTTTTGATCACGTGATTCGAGACGAATGGATGTTTGCACAACGCTATTTGGAGCAGCTCGACTATTTTATTTTCAGGGACACTTTCTTACTCCTTTCCTCTTTTAATTTGCTTTTATATATATTTATGGCAATCAGGAGATTGCTGGATTTTTAGGGAGGGGAGGATGGTCGAGTGATGATTTGTGTTATATAATTGTGCAATTTGAATTCGTGGTTTTGTAGTAGCTAATATTTGAATGTGAATAATTACTATTCCTGCGCATTATTGTGTTTGTCTGGCTTTCTTGTCAAAGTTAATTAAGTATGATTTGATGTTCTTGTCTTTGAGCGTGTATAAGTGCATAAAAATTTTCAAATCATTATTTATATATTGTAAAATTGTACTTGGACGCAAATGATTTCGCAAAACTTTAAAAAGCAGCGTCAATTCAAAACTTTTTCATACAAAAGCCAGTGAGTAGCCCGAGTGTTTATCATCTTTGGATGTACTTGAGTAAGTTCTATTTTGAGATCTCTTTGAAATCGCTATGTGTAGTTAGCTTTGTACATGATGTTAAGGCATAGATAAAACCCTTATTCCGGTCATATCCATATATATTAGCCACTATAAATTCCGAATGAGCCAATTATAGCCAAATAATACATTTCATATAGCCATGAGTGTTTATGATTCGACTCTTACGTCATTAAAAGCGTGGGGTAAGAGTTAGTAATTTTTGTTGGTTATTTGAGTTTTGGAGTTTTTTTCAAGGTTTTATGAAAAAACTGTAATAAGTGTTAAGGATCACCATCCTTAAAAAAAAAGAATATAAAAAAAAAACAAAATAATAAAATAATAAGAAAAAAAAAGGGAAGAATAAAGAGGATGGTGAATCTTGTTGATTAGTTGCCTATGTTTATAAAGGATTGTATTTTTCTTTATTTTCAAATGAAGCCTAATGTTGAAGAGGCAAAAGTTGAGTTGTGTTTGATAGAAGAAGCGTATCATAAGCTTCTCAATCATTTAAGTAGTTTTGTTTAGAAGTCGGTTTAGGGTTGCGAGTTGAGAAATAGCCTAAGTTCAAAGGCTACGTTATGAGAGTTAAGTGAGGCTTCTTTTGAATGAGGTGAAGCATATTGCTTCTAGATTAGGTTGAGTGAGTTATTGATCACGTTAGATCGTGAGTTAGCCACATGACTTATATATTCCATACCCATCCAAAGAGCCTACACTACAACCCGCAAAGACCTTTATCGATTCTTTGTTAGTTACACACTTAAACACGATGGAGAAGTTTTTGATTTTCTGTTTTTATTTATTGTACATGTATTTTGATGAATTGAATGTATACACGTCCTATGCTGAAAATACTTGAGTGATTTTGAGCGCACACATATATATTACCCTTTGAGAGGACGCATGATTTCATTTTGAAGAGACAATTTAATAAGGGTCGAGTGTTTGAGTTTGCGTTGCAGTTATCTATATTTTCAAATTTAACCAATGTAGCACAACAAGACTCCTTACTTGAATTTATTTTCATTCTTGTTATTCTTTGAAACTACCATTTGTTCGAGGATGAACAAACCAATAAAGCGTGGGTTAGTTTATTAACATGAATTTGTCTTGATTTTTGTTAATATTTCAGTTAGTTTTTGTTATTGATTTCAGTATAAGTTGGATAGATTGAGCACATTTTTGTATTTTATTATCTCTAGCTTATTTTATCGTATTTTAATCATAATTAATTAATTTTATGTTTATTTTAGATATTTTGAAGTATTTTGGTCTGAAGATAGTCGAGTGAGGGCCCACGAGTGGAGTTTTAGCGAAATCGGGCCTCGATTTGAAGTGTTGTAGCTGACACTTGGTACGTTGATTCACAATGGGTTACCCAGTTTCAGAAAAGAAAGAGAGCGTCGATCGATGCTAGGTCGACGCCCCAGCCGACACAACCCTCTGCCCACGTTGACACTGAAGTGTAGTTTTTCGTTGTTTTTGGAAATAAAGGTTCTATTGGCTTGGTATTATCGAAGATCGATTCAATTGGAGGATTCAATGTGTTTCAAGCTTGGAAAATAAAATGAAAATGAAAATAAATCAATTAAACTAACTAAACTAAGCTAGGAAATGAAATAACAAATTGGTCGGATGCCTCAATATGGAAATGCAAAGCGATAATGAAAATAAGCAAGAAAATGAAATGTTTCACCAAGTACAAGCATGCAAGCACAAGGTACAACTATGCATAAAAACTCAAATAATGCAAATTAGCAAAAATTGAAAGCATGGATAGAAAGAGCAACAAGGAGTAGATCTAAGATTAGCAACAAAGTTAGCAAAAATTAGCAAAAATTAGCAAAAATTCAAAGTTTAAAACTTTGTGGAAAATAAAAAGCAACAAGGAGTAGATCTAAGATTCAACCTAAAACTATGCATGGAAATAAGATTCAAAATAAAGCATAGGAAAAACTCAAATTAGAAACGATCAAGGACCCAATCTATAGCCTAGATGTGTCACTCATCAAGATTCTATAGTCAATTCAAAAGATCAAGCAAGAAATCAAAGAGCTAAGACAAAAGCAATAATTGAAGAACAAGCATGGAATTGAAGAACAAAGCATAAAAATAAAGGAAATCTTACTTGAATTAAAAGAGAAGAGTACAAACTTGAATTAAATTGCATCAAAGTAAAAATCCAATGGAGTACTTGGATTCATCTTGATCTTACAAACCCAAGGCAATCTTCAAAATTAAACTAAGAACAAGAGAGAGAAAATATTCCAAAACCCATGCAAGTTTGGGAAATTTGAGTGATTATTTAAAAAATGAAAGTTGTCCCCTATTTATACTAAGTTTTTCTAGGGTTTAAATGGTCAATTTGGGCTTCACAAGCTTAATTCTCGGATTTTGACCATTGTTTGACCAGAGAATGGCTCCTTAGTCCTTTGGCTAGCTCCATTTGGTTAAGTAAGCTCAGACTTGGTTGGTCATGGCTCGGTCTTGTGTCCCAGAACCTGGCTCAGTGCCGGCTCGAGGATTAGCAGGCGTGAAAATGGGCGAAGCGGGGCGAGAGTTTGGATGCCATTTTGAGCGAGAATTCGCACGCTTCCAGGCGAGATTTCAGGCACTGAAATGAGGCGCAAGGCAAGCAACGCACGGGCGCGACTTCGAGCAAGGGTGGGAAACGCTGGGCGAGAGTTTTGATTCGAACTTTTGTGTACCTACTTTATAAATATTTGTCAATTATTCAAAAGCTCACTCGCAAGAGTACGAGTTCGAATGTAGGTTGGTAAGTTGAACCGAATCGTTTCTCAAGGAAAACTACGCTCGGAAGTTCCTTTTGCATTTGTTTGTTCACGAATACGAAATAAAATAAAATAATCTAAACACATAAAAGAAATAAATCGACTTAAACGAAGAACAATAAAAATTAAAGGTTTTGAAAATAATTAAGAAACTTCGGTTCTAGAGTTTTGAATCATTTCCACGATCTCTTGGGATAAATCCCAATTGATGGTTCACGACGATTCTAGACTCTAGACCCGTTTGATCTAACCAAGCAATCATATCATCATCAATAATCCCAACATCATCATCAACAATCTCAATAATATACAATTTATCATCATACATGGGGGGTTTGTTTGTTGGAGTTGAATTATTCTAAATTAACTAGCAAGCATAAGAATTTAATCAATCTAATTAAACGAAAGCATAAGAATNGCCCTTGCATTTATATAGAGAAAATAAGTCTCAAATTTGTGATTATAGTTGTATATGTCGATGATATGAACATAATATCCACTCTTAATGAAATAAGAGATATCGCTAGTTATTTGAAATTCTTAACTTAAGATAATGAATCATGGGAAAACTCGGTCATGTTAAGGCTTTAAACTAAAACCCGAGTTTTTGGAATACTAAATTCTACAGTTTGCATATATCCAAAAGATGATCAGGCAATTAAATATGGATAAGTTCAATATGTTAGCACTCCTATGATTGGTCAAAGTGAAGATATAAGGAAGATCAATTTCGTCAGTAGAATGACGAAGAACTGGTGGGAGCTGGAATTCCCTTCTTATGTACAACATGCGCATTATTGTACCCTTACTAATACACTTGACCAATTATTAATTTCTCAAAATTTTTATCTTCATTTAACTCAAGAAAGCACAATGTCACTGGAATGTAATCAAAATGTACTTTGATACCTAAAAGAAATCATTGACGCTAGTTTATTTTTCCCATTCATAAATATAATTGGGACTGCAGATGGTCTTGTAACCCCTAAAGAAAATATTGAGTTTACTTCCTACTGTGAAATACCAAATAGTATCGTTGATGTTGGTTACTCATTCGATTCATGTAAAGAGGTTATTATCATACATGTAGTAGTTCGTGAGTATCTATGGTAAATGTTATGATCATACATATGTTTGAGAATAGTGGCTTGAACTCTATCACTGAAGAAAATATGATAATACGAGTAATATCACCACAACTCTTCTACAACTAACAATTATAGACTTTCTCAAGAGTAAAGTAAATTGAGGAAGTGGAGACTTTGAAAGTTCTCTTGATAGATGTACATATCAAAGATAGGTGTAGACTTTAGGGGGAGTCTCAACATAGGTGTGTTGTACTCTTTTTCCTTAGACCAAGTTTTATTTTTTCCATTGGGTATTATTACTTGGAAAGGTTTTAATGAGGCAACAATGAAACACCATTTCACGCTTTGACTTGGCACAAGGGGGAGTGTTGAAGGAAAATCACAATTAGTGTGCCTTCGTTAACAAGTAACTGATGATGGATAATTTAGGTATTTGTTATCTTTATGTATTATGGAAACATGTATTTGATACCCTATATAAAGGGAGTCTTTGATGAATAAGTGAACCCTAATTCTATCGTCTCTTTTATGTATTCTTCTTTTCTGCTTTTCCTTTTACATAATTTGAATTCATGTGATGAATGTTAGCATAATTTATTTAAGAATGATCATGAGCCTATGGACAATGTAATTAGATGCTTTTTATCTTTGGGTGCGAGCCTCATATTCTATTATTTGTGTAAAAATGTAATCTATTGTCTATTCTCATTCCAGAAACTGTAAGATATACAAGAGGCGATCCACTAACCTAGGCTACCATCAAGGTAAATATATTCCTACCATATATATGATATTTACAATATAATTCCATAAATATCATTTATTACTCCCCCACAATTGAAACTGGAGGAAGCCGAACATTAAGATTGTCCTTAAAATCTTTAAACAAGACAAAGGGTAAACCCTTCGTGAAAATATCAGAGATTTGGGAACGAGACGAGACGTGAAGAACCCGAACCTGAACTCGAGTGACCTTCTCCCGGACAAAGTGAATATCTATTTCTATATGTTTTGTACGTTGATGTTGGACCAAATTTCCCGAGAGGTATATAGCGCTGATGTTGTCACAATAGACTAAGGTCGTCGTTGGAAAATGATAATGTAACTCCAGCAGTAGATTTCGGAGCCAACAAGATTCTGAAACTACATTAGCAACACCCCTATACTTAGCTTCGGCACTCGACCAGGATAAGGTAGTCTAGCGCTTGGCCGACCAAGAAATCAGATTATCCCCAAGATTCACATAGTAGCCGGATGTGGAGCGGCGGGTATCAGGGCAGCCTCCCCAATCTGCATTGGTGTATGCAATTAGGGAATAGGTCATAGATGGGTATACGTGCAGCCCATAACTAAGAGTTCCATGAATGTGTCATAAGGTCCATTTCAAGGATAACATATGAACCTCCCGAGGATCATACATGAAGAGGCAGACCTGATGGACAACATACACAATATCCAGTCGGGTAAATGTGAGATACTGAAGCGCCCTGCAAGACTGTGGTAAAGAGATGGGTCTGATAATGGAGGACTACCATCCGAAGAAACTTTTGGTTTGTATCCACGGGAGTAGTCGATGGTTTGCATGAAGCTAAGACCTCATACTTACGTTGTGATAAGAACAATCTAAGAGCATGAGATGTAATAGCAATGCCCAAGAAATACTTGAGGGACCCCAAATCCTTCATAGCGAACTCCGAGCTCAACCTGTCAATAAAGTGACATCACAAAGAATCTGAGGAAGCCATCAAAATGATACCATCAACATAAAGGAGGAGATAAGCCATGTGATGCCTATCCCGGAAGACAAATAGGGAGTGATCTGATGTACTACGTACAAACACAAGAAATCACAAAATCAGTAAACCGTTTGTTCCAAGCTCTGGGATCTTGTCTCAAATCGTACAATGATTTCTTCAAAAGACACACGTGATCCGGAAAAGTAGAACCTAGAACCCAAGAGGTAGTAAACGTGCCATGAAGAAATGCATTCTTAACGTCAAGTTAGTGAATAGTCCACTTCTTTGAGAGGGCTAGACTGAGGACTAACCGGATCATAGTTGGTTTGACAACAGGACTGAATGTCTCCTCACAGTCAGTGCCAACCTGTTGTGTTTCCTATCACCTATAAGACGGGCCTTATGCCTCTCAAACGAACCATCAACACGTTCTTTATGAGTAAAAATCCACATATAACGAATAACGTTAATATCATGAGAAGAACAAGTTACTAAAACCCACGTATTATTATTAATAAGAGCATTAAATTCTTCAATCATATCTAATTTTCAAGTAGGTTCTCATAGGGCCGACACCGGATCACGAGGTAACGGAGACCTCATAGCTGAAGAGTGAAGATTGAACTGTGTTTTAAGTTTATAGATAACCTATTGGCTATGTGTAACCAGAAGACCGAGTGAAGGAGGTGGGATGACCGGGAAAGTACAGGGCATTACCGCCGAGGGAGGAGAGGCCACGATTCCTGGGGTTGGTGATTAACATGAATTTGTCTTGATTTTTGTTAATATTTTAGTTAGTTTTTGTTATTGATTAAGGTATAAGTTGGATAGATTAAGCACATTTTTGTATTTTCTTATCTCCAGCTTATTTTATTGTATTTTAATCATAATTAATTAATTTTATGTTTATTTTAGATATTCTGAAGTATTTTGGTCTGAAGATAGTCGAGTGAGGGCCCACGAGTGGAGTTTTAGTGAAATCGGGCCTCGATTTGAAGTGCTGTAGCTGACACTGGGTACGTTGATTCACAATGGGTTACCTAGAGTCAGAAAAGAAAGAGAGCGTCGATCGATGCTTGTGTTATCCGAAAAAAAAAAAAATATAATTTAGTTGTTTTTTGCTTTATTTGCTTGTTTGTTTTTGTAGGTTGTTCATCAAGACATTTTTGATCACGTGATTCGAGACGAATGGATGTTTGCACAACGCTATTTGGAGCAGCTCGACTATTTTATTTTCAGGGACACTTTCTTACTCCTTTCCTCTTTTAATTTGCTTTTATATATATTTATGGCAATCAGGAGATTGCTGGATTTTTAGGGAGGGGAGGATGGTCGAGTGATGATTTGTGTTATATAATTGTGCAATTTGAATTCGTGGTTTTGTAGTAGCTAATATTTGAATGTGAATAATTACTATTCCTGCGCATTATTGTGTTTGTCTGGCTTTCTTGTCAAAGTTAATTAAGTATGATTTGATGTTCTTGTCTTTGAGCGTGTATAAGTGCATAAAAATTTTCAAATCATTATTTATATATTGTAAAATTGTACTTGGACGCAAATGATTTCGCAAAACTTTAAAAAGCAGCGTCAATTCAAAACTTTTTCATACAAAAGCCAGTGAGTAGCCCGAGTGTTTATCATCTTTGGATGTACTTGAGTAAGTTCTATTTTGAGATCTCTTTGAAATCGCTATGTGTAGTTAGCTTTGTACATGATGTTAAGGCATAGATAAAACCCTTATTCCGGTCATATCCATATATATTAGCCACTATAAATTCCGAATGAGCCAATTATAGCCAAATAATACATTTCATATAGCCATGAGTGTTTATGATTCGACTCTTACGTCATTAAAAGCGTGGGGTAAGAGTTAGTAATTTTTGTTGGTTATTTGAGTTTTGGAGTTTTTTTCAAGGTTTTATGAAAAAACTGTAATAAGTGTTAAGGATCACCATCCTTAAAAAAAAAGAATATAAAAAAAAAACAAAATAATAAAATAATAAGAAAAAAAAAGGGAAGAATAAAGAGGATGGTGAATCTTGTTGATTAGTTGCCTATGTTTATAAAGGATTGTATTTTTCTTTATTTTCAAATGAAGCCTAATGTTGAAGAGGCAAAAGTTGAGTTGTGTTTGATAGAAGAAGCGTATCATAAGCTTCTCAATCATTTAAGTAGTTTTGTTTAGAAGTCGGTTTAGGGTTGCGAGTTGAGAAATAGCCTAAGTTCAAAGGCTACGTTATGAGAGTTAAGTGAGGCTTCTTTTGAATGAGGTGAAGCATATTGCTTCTAGATTAGGTTGAGTGAGTTATTGATCACGTTAGATCGTGAGTTAGCCACATGACTTATATATTCCATACCCATCCAAAGAGCCTACACTACAACCCGCAAAGACCTTTATCGATTCTTTGTTAGTTACACACTTAAACACGATGGAGAAGTTTTTGATTTTCTGTTTTTATTTATTGTACATGTATTTTGATGAATTGAATGTATACACGTCCTATGCTGAAAATACTTGAGTGATTTTGAGCGCACACATATATATTACCCTTTGAGAGGACGCATGATTTCATTTTGAAGAGACAATTTAATAAGGGTCGAGTGTTTGAGTTTGCGTTGCAGTTATCTATATTTTCAAATTTAACCAATGTAGCACAACAAGACTCCTTACTTGAATTTATTTTCATTCTTGTTATTCTTTGAAACTACCATTTGTTCGAGGATGAACAAACCAATAAAGCGTGGGTTAGTTTATTAACATGAATTTGTCTTGATTTTTGTTAATATTTCAGTTAGTTTTTGTTATTGATTTCAGTATAAGTTGGATAGATTGAGCACATTTTTGTATTTTATTATCTCTAGCTTATTTTATCGTATTTTAATCATAATTAATTAATTTTATGTTTATTTTAGATATTTTGAAGTATTTTGGTCTGAAGATAGTCGAGTGAGGGCCCACGAGTGGAGTTTTAGCGAAATCGGGCCTCGATTTGAAGTGTTGTAGCTGACACTTGGTACGTTGATTCACAATGGGTTACCCAGTTTCAGAAAAGAAAGAGAGCGTCGATCGATGCTAGGTCGACGCCCCAGCCGACACAACCCTCTGCCCACGTTGACACTGAAGTGTAGTTTTTCGTTGTTTTTGGAAATAAAGGTTCTATTGGCTTGGTATTATCGAAGATCGATTCAATTGGAGGATTCAATGTGTTTCAAGCTTGGAAAATAAAATGAAAATGAAAATAAATCAATTAAACTAACTAAACTAAGCTAGGAAATGAAATAACAAATTGGTCGGATGCCTCAATATGGAAATGCAAAGCGATAATGAAAATAAGCAAGAAAATGAAATGTTTCACCAAGTACAAGCATGCAAGCACAAGGTACAACTATGCATAAAAACTCAAATAATGCAAATTAGCAAAAATTGAAAGCATGGATAGAAAGAGCAACAAGGAGTAGATCTAAGATTAGCAACAAAGTTAGCAAAAATTAGCAAAAATTAGCAAAAATTCAAAGTTTAAAACTTTGTGGAAAATAAAAAGCAACAAGGAGTAGATCTAAGATTCAACCTAAAACTATGCATGGAAATAAGATTCAAAATAAAGCATAGGAAAAACTCAAATTAGAAACGATCAAGGACCCAATCTATAGCCTAGATGTGTCACTCATCAAGATTCTATAGTCAATTCAAAAGATCAAGCAAGAAATCAAAGAGCTAAGACAAAAGCAATAATTGAAGAACAAGCATGGAATTGAAGAACAAAGCATAAAAATAAAGGAAATCTTACTTGAATTAAAAGAGAAGAGTACAAACTTGAATTAAATTGCATCAAAGTAAAAATCCAATGGAGTACTTGGATTCATCTTGATCTTACAAACCCAAGGCAATCTTCAAAATTAAACTAAGAACAAGAGAGAGAAAATATTCCAAAACCCATGCAAGTTTGGGAAATTTGAGTGATTATTTAAAAAATGAAAGTTGTCCCCTATTTATACTAAGTTTTTCTAGGGTTTAAATGGTCAATTTGGGCTTCACAAGCTTAATTCTCGGATTTTGACCATTGTTTGACCAGAGAATGGCTCCTTAGTCCTTTGGCTAGCTCCATTTGGTTAAGTAAGCTCAGACTTGGTTGGTCATGGCTCGGTCTTGTGTCCCAGAACCTGGCTCAGTGCCGGCTCGAGGATTAGCAGGCGTGAAAATGGGCGAAGCGGGGCGAGAGTTTGGATGCCATTTTGAGCGAGAATTCGCACGCTTCCAGGCGAGATTTCAGGCACTGAAATGAGGCGCAAGGCAAGCAACGCACGGGCGCGACTTCGAGCAAGGGTGGGAAACGCTGGGCGAGAGTTTTGATTCGAACTTTTGTGTACCTACTTTATAAATATTTGTCAATTATTCAAAAGCTCACTCGCAAGAGTACGAGTTCGAATGTAGGTTGGTAAGTTGAACCGAATCGTTTCTCAAGGAAAACTACGCTCGGAAGTTCCTTTTGCATTTGTTTGTTCACGAATACGAAATAAAATAAAATAATCTAAACACATAAAAGAAATAAATCGACTTAAACGAAGAACAATAAAAATTAAAGGTTTTGAAAATAATTAAGAAACTTCGGTTCTAGAGTTTTGAATCATTTCCACGATCTCTTGGGATAAATCCCAATTGATGGTTCACGACGATTCTAGACTCTAGACCCGTTTGATCTAACCAAGCAATCATATCATCATCAATAATCCCAACATCATCATCAACAATCTCAATAATATACAATTTATCATCATACATGGGGGGTTTGTTTGTTGGAGTTGAATTATTCTAAATTAACTAGCAAGCATAAGAATTTAATCAATCTAATTAAACGAAAGCATAAGAATCAATTAAACTATATTAAAACAAAAGTAATTAAAAACTTACTAATTAAACTATGACGAACATCAGCATTTCGGTGTCGAGATCTTGAACCTAAGCTATCTAATCTATCTAAGAACTAATCTAAACTAATCTTAAGCTATTTAAAACTAAGAAATTTAAAGATAAACTAAGAAAATAAAATGGCACTCTTGGGGTTGTGTCAACCCCCAAAAGGCCTTAGAAATCCTAGAAATAATGTGTATTTTCGAATGTGAGGGGTGGAGGGTATTTATAGGTGTAGATGGCTTAGAAAAGGGGTCAAAATTAGGGTTTCCGCCCCTTCTAGGACGTTCAGCACTTTCCATGCCGGTTGGGCGACATCCCTTCTAGAAGGCCCAGAATCAGGAGGTGCTGCCAGCCCAGCTTTCTATACCGGTTGGGCCCAGCGACAGCCCTTCTAGAAGGCCCAAAACTGTCATTTCTTCAAATCGCGGCCCGTTTTCGCTGAAACTCTACTCGTTTGCCCATTATTGACTACGTCCAAACCTAAATACCTCAAAATACCTAAAATAAACATAAAATATATAATTATAATTAACATACGGTAAAATAAGTTGGAGATAAGAAAATGTGAAAATATGCTCAATCTATCCAACTTTCACCGAAAACAATAACAAAAATGAACAAAAATACTAACTAAAATCAAGACAAATTCATGTTAATCAACTACCCCACGCTTAATTGGTTTGTTCGTCCCCGAACAAACGATAGTTTCAAAGACTAACAAGTATGAAAATCAGTCCAAGCAATGAGTCGTGTCGTGCTACATACATAATTTTGAAAATATAGATACAAGTCACGCAACTTCAAACACTCAACCCTTATTACATTGTCGCTCCAAAATCAAAATTCATGCATCCTCTCAAAAGGGA
Organism: Phtheirospermum japonicum; assembly: GCA_014905375.1. Taxonomy (NCBI): domain Eukaryota; kingdom Viridiplantae; phylum Streptophyta; class Magnoliopsida; order Lamiales; family Orobanchaceae; genus Phtheirospermum; species Phtheirospermum japonicum. The sequence goes on from BMAC01001782.1 coordinate 33,075, forward strand.
AATATATATGGGTGTTCGCTCAAAGAACTCAAGAATTTTCTGCATGGGACGTGTATATGCTCAAATCATACAATTACATGCACAATAAATAAGCACGGAAAATCAATCTCTTTTCAATCGCAAATTAAGTGTGTTATCGAACTAAGAATCGGAAAAGGTCTTCTCGGGTTGTAATGTAAGGCTCTTTGGATGGGTATGAAATATATAAGTCATGTGGCTAAATACTCACTCAACCTATTCTAATCACGAAGCAATTCGCTTAACCTCGTTCAAAAATAAAAAACCTCACTAAACACTCATAACATGGCCTTTTGAATATAGGCTATTTCTCAACTCGTAACTCTAACCGACTTGTAGCTCAAAAACCACTTAATCACAATTGAAGCTTATAATGTGCTTCTTACAATTACATAACTCTTGCCTTTAAACATTAGGCTTCAAGAAAATGAACAATAAAACACAAGCCTTTATTAGCGCGTAGGCAATGACTAACAAGAATTCACCAAGACTCACCATCCTTATTTTTATTTTTCTCTTTTTTATATTTCCCCTTTCATTTTTTTATGGGGTATTTTTTTTTTTGGGATGGTGGTTCTTAATTACAAAAACTCATTAAGTCATAAAATCCCTAATAAAATTCTCCAAAACACTAATAACCAATAAAATAACGAACTCCTACCCCACGCTTTTAATGGGTTAGTAGGGGTCTCAAAAACACTCATGGCTAAAGGAAATGGATTATTTGGCTATGATTGGCTCATTCGGAATTTATAGTGGCTAAAATATATGGATATGGCCGGAATAGGGTTTTTTTTTTTCTGTGCCTTAACCTCATTTTCAAAGTCAACTACACACAGCGGTTTCAAAGAGATCTCAAATCTAAACTCATTCAAGTACATGCAATGATGATAATCACTCAGGCTACTCACAGGCTTTTTGCATGAAAAAGTTTTGAATTGACGCTGCTTTTAAGGTTTTGCGAAATCAATTGCGTTCAAGTACCATTTTACAATATATAAATAGTAATTTTGAAAACTCTATGCACTTATACACGCTCAAAGACAAAAACATCAAATCAAATATAGTTAACTTCGAAAGGCAAGTCATACAAACACAATTTCGCGCAGAAAGAGCAATCAATCAGGTTTAAAATTTAGCACTACAAATCCACGAGAAATTTTGAATTGCACATATTTCAACTATAAATCATACTCAACCACCCCCCCCCTCTAAAAACTCGGCAATCCCCTGATTGCCATAAATATAAAGAAAAGCAAATCAAACGAGGAACGGAGTAAGGGAACGTCCCTGAAAAATAATCGAGTGACTCCAAAAAGTTATGCGCAATTATCCCTCGTCTTGACTCTCGTGAACGAAAATGCCTTGAATAAAAACCTAAAAAGACAAAACAAACGAACAAAAACAAACTAACTAGTAAAACTTAAAGAAGAAGAAAATAAAACGAATACTTGGGTTGCCTCCCAAGAAGCGCTTGGTTAACATCGGAAGCTCGACGTCTTCTACGAACGATGCTATCCCGGATCCAAAAATAAGTGACGATCGTGCCATGCCTTAGTGTTTTCCAAGAGTAAGTTTAGGCAATTTAAATCACCAAGGCGAGCACGAAAAGCAAGTCGTAGAACAAAAACTCCAATTCGCTTCGGAGGTCGAAAAAGCAAATAATTGATCACCACGAACATATCAAAAGTAAATTGCTGCATAGGGTGATCCTCTACTTTCTTAAAAACTAGGGAATCCGTTGAACAAACGGCAAATCCCTCGTATGCTCCAAACTCTTTCAAATCTTTAGCATCTCCCTCAACACCCTGAAAAATATTAAAATYTATATAATGGCATAGGGGAGGGAAATTTTGCTCGATTACCTCAACCACCATTTCATTCTCATCCTCGATCATGGGTAGCTCCATAAGAGGCTCGATCATCGCATCCTTCTCGATAAATTCATTCACCACCTTTTCTACATTGGGCATCGCATCTCCTCCAATCTCATTGAGCTCGATTGGGCATGAATCTCCATCGTCGATTAGGTTCTCCAATGGCAACACCTCCTCGTTTGAAAATTCCTCCAAAGAAGCCATTATTTGGGCACAYGACCTCTCCATATTTGCCATACTTTGTTTCATAGACTCACAACTTCGATGCATAGACTCAAAAGGGTCATCTTCGAGTTCGTCTTGAAAACTCATGGTCTCAGCTTCTTGATCTTGCTGCCCCGCCAAAAGTTGATCGTCTAGTTTATATTCTTCATGGCTCGTACAATCTCGGACGGCGACAACTTCCTCCTTTGGGCTCATCATCAAATGTTACCAAACATTCATGCGTCATATGCCCTTGGCATCCACAACGATCACACATTACATTAGGTACGAAGAACATCCTCATGAATTTATCGCCTACTTCATACCATGTACGCAAAGAATTCAGGCTCTAGCCTTTCAAACCATTTCATTGCTTCTTCCTTCAGCGCAAAAGTGAAAGAGTCGCATCTTCACTTGATCCCTTGTAAGCCCGTGAAGAGGAGAACTATCAGTGATGAACTCGTACTTTTGAATGAATTTTAGCGCATCTTCGTTCTGACGCCCATAAAAAATCAGGAGATTCAATTGGTCGTACTTGTCGGGAAAGTAATTATTCATCGCGGTGCTCAACGGAATGGGCGGACGGAGTTCACGACGCTAATCGAACGGTGGTTCAACGTACGAGTAATACATTTTTTTTTAATTTTTAATTTTTAAATAAAAACAATTTTGATTTTTTTTATAATATATTTTTCTTAAATTCAAAAAATAATAAATTCTAAATTAAAAATAAAATTTATGATTTTTTTTTCGAAAATAATTATTTTTTATTTTTAATTTTGGAAATTAAAATTCTTTAATTAAAAATAATATTTTCGGATTTTTTTTTAAATTTTTTTTTGAATTTTCGAAATTCTTTTAATTTTTTTGAAAAACGGTTTGAAAAATCTTGGGTTTTGGTTGTAGACGTACCTTGCAAACACAACACTCAACACACAAGATTAAACGTACCGGTTAAAATTAATAAAAATGAATAAAACAAAAAAAATCACAAACAAACATTAAAGATAAACGAAACGAAAATAAAAACACAAACAGGGATACGACGAACAAACAGAAATATCACAACCTTTAGTTTTCCCCGTCAATGGCGCCAAAATTTTCATTCGAACTTTTGTGTACCTACTTTATAAATATTTGTCAATTATTCAAAAGCTCGCTCGCAAGAGTACGAGTTCGCATGTAGGTTGGTAAGTTGAACCGAATCGTTTCTCAAGGAAAACTAGGCTCGGAAGTTCCTTTTGTATTTGTTTGTTCACGAATATGAAATAAAATAAAATTCCTAATCTAAACACATAAAAGCAATAAATCGACTTAAACGAAGAACAATAAAAATTAAAGGTTTTGAAAATAATTAAGAAACTTCGGTTCTAGAGTTTCGAATCATTTCCACGATCTCTTGGGATAAATCCCAATTGATGGTTCACGACGATTCTAGACTCTAGACCCGTTTGACCTAACCAAGCAATCATATCATCATCAATAATCCCAACATCATCATCAACAATCTCAATAATATACAATTTATCATCATACATGGGGGGTTTGTTTGTTGGAGTTGAATTATTCTAAATTAACTAGCAAGCATAAGAATTTAATCAATCTAATTAAACGAAAGCATAAGAATTAATTAAAATATATTAAAATGAAAGTAATTAAAGACTTACTAATTAAACTATGACGAACAGCAGCATTTCGGTGTCGAGATCTTGAACCTAAGCTATCTAATCTATCTAAGAACTAATCTAAACTAATCTTAAGCTAGAGATTTAAAACTAAGAAATTTAAAGATAAACTAAGAAAATAAAATGGCACTGTCAACCCCCAAAAGGCCTTAGAAATCCTAGGAATAATGTGTATTTTCGAATGTGAGGGGTGGAGGGTATTTATAGGTGTAGGTGGCTTAGAAAAGAGGTCAAAATTAGGGTTTCCGTCCCTTCTAGGACGTTCAGCACTTTCCATGCCGGTTGGGCCCAGAGACATCCCTTCTAGAAGGCCCAGAATCAGGAGGTGCTGTCAGCCCAGCTTTCTATACCGGTTGGGCCCAGCGACAGCCCTTCTAGAAGGCCCAAAACTGCCATTTCTTCAAATCGCGGCCCATTTTCGTTGAAACTCTACTCGTTTGCCCATTCTTGACTACGTCCAAACCTAAATACCTCAAAATACCTAAAATAAACATAAAATAAATTAATTATAATTAAAATACGGTAGAACAAGTTGGAGATAAGAAAATGTGAAAATATGCTCAATCTATCCAACTTTCACCGAAAAAAATAACAAAAATGAACTAAAATACTAACTAAAATCAAGACAAATTCATGTTAATCAAGTTTGGGCTGCATTTTGGGCGTTGAAATTACGCCTGTTCTTACTCCTAAGGGACTTGCTCCTTCGGGGGTGAAAATGGGCAAGCCTAGGCAAGGCTAGGCCACCGTTCCAGAATGTTTGCTCCCTTTTAAGCTTGATCTAGGCACATAATTGGGCATGAAAATAGACAAGTCTGGGCTTGAGTTTTGGTCTCCATGCCTTAACATGATTTTAAAATCATTGAGACACCTATTAAATGAGAATTTTAAATATCAAAACACAAGTATTACAGCAAACCTCCAATTAATTAAAGCCATTTAACCCAAATAAATATAAAATAAAAGAGAAGAACACAAAAATCCTAAAATGAGAAAAATAACTTAGAAAACAAAGATAAACGACTCAAAAACCACTAAAAAATAATATATGACCCTAATAAAAACACTAGAAAAACACAACAATTACATGCAAAACAGACGCCGAGAACTGCTCGCGTCGATCGACGCTATGTCGATGCTCATGCCTACGAAACTCTTTTTTGCGTTGATCCGGACCGCGTCGATTGACTCCCATCGACGCCAGTGCTGGAAACGCTAGTGCTCCAAGTTTTTGAAAAACTATATAAACACCTATGTAATTCATTTTTATAAGAAGCTTTTTATTATTCTGAGGGTTATAAGACCTCTTAGGGGCTGAAAATCCCTAAGAGTGTTCTTCAATTTCTTTAGATACTTTTCATAATTTTTAGTTTTTAAATTTCTAGTTTTTAGTAAAGTAGAATAGTTTTTAGATATTAGTCATAGATTAGCTCATAGTTCGTGGGTTTCTTTGCTTGGACGATGTTACTCTTCTCCGTTAACTAATAAGCTTTCAATTTTTGGCTTTTAATATTTTAGTTTCTTGATTACTTAGATTATGAATTTTTATTGCAATTGTGATATTCTTGATTCGTATTGTTTTGGGTTTATGATATTGAATATGTTAATGATATTTGTCTAGGCTTTACGAGTCTAGAGCCTAGAATCATTTAGAATCATCTATTGGGATGATTTGGTTCTTAATTTACAAGTTGGGATTGACAACCCTAGCTTGTAGATAAGGTGTTCGATGAAATACCCAAGTGATTGTGGAGATGATTCTAGTGCTCTAGAACCCTTGCTTTCTAAAATCTTTTCAAAACTTTTGATTTCATTGCTTAGTTTTATAAACGTTAGTTAAGTTCTTGCGTATAGATTGACGCCCTCTTAGCAAGATTAGTTTAAATTAGTTATTTAGTTAAGATTAGTTTTTAAATAGCTCTAGTTTAATCTTAGTTTAATTTATTGGCTCGTAGTTTAAATACTCTTTAGTTCTTACAACTCTCAAACCAAAATTCGACTGTGTGTTTAGATTAGATTTTTCATTATTTTCTTATTCGTGAAAACAAACACAAAAGGAACTTCCGATTAGTTTTCCTCAAGAGATTCGACTCGAGTCAACTTACCAATCTACAAGTGACCCTGTTCTCTTGCGGGCGAGCTTTAAACGTTTGACAAATAATTTATAAAAGTAGGTACGGAAAATTTTGATTCAAAATTTTCACATCGTTGCCGGGGAAAGGTAAAGGTTGTTATTTTTGTGTTTGCTCTTCGTGATCTTTATTCGTAATTTTATTTGTTTTATTTGTGTTTCGTGTTTGTTGTGATTTTTCTTTTTGTTCGTTTTTTTTTATTTCCCACCGGTATGTTTAATCTTGTGCGTTGAGTGTTGTGTATGCAAGGTACATCTCTTGAAGCCTAAATTCAATGGCCGACACAAAATAAAAAAAAAGAGAGAAGGAAATGTCGAACTATCGAGCGTATCAATGGTATAAAAATCCATATGATTATCCTATGCATGGACCGGCCATTCCTTATGCCCCTCTTGACTCGATTACTTACTGCCTGAGCTGTGAAGATTATGAACCAGACGATCAATTGTTGATGTGGTAGCAAGAGGAAGAGGCCGAGACCATTCATCATCGGGATGGACTTGCGCAAGTAAATGCGAAGGTAGATAACCTTATTGAAACAATGGATGCACATGCCAAGAGCTTAAATAATTTGGAGAGAATGGTGAGTCAAATAGAAGCCTCCATAGCAATATTGTCGAATGAGAAGGACGAGGTACCGATTCTTGATGTGATGGAGCCCATCTTGGATGTTGAAGATGCGAGCTTGAATGATTATTCGGGAGATATGTGTACGGAGGAGGTTATTGAAGATTTGGTTGAGTGCGTCAAACCCCTTGAGCTACTTGATGATGCTTTGGACAAGAATGTTGGGGTATTGCCGTTGGAGCTTATTGTGGATCTTACAAATTCAAGTCTTCTCGATCTTTATGCAAACTATGAGATGGTGCCGACTTTAGGAGAGATGTGTATGAAACTTGAGACTGAGGTGGTTGTAGAGGTAATCGAAAAGAATTCCCCTCCCGTATGCCCGAATATATCATTTAATATTTTTCAACATGTTGAGGGGGATGTCAACAAAATGGAGGTTTTCAGGATGTTCGAGGGGTATGCCGTTTGTTCGATGGATTTCTTAATTTTTTCTGAGGTCGATGATCACCCCGTAATTCTATTGACTTTTGATATGTTCATGGTGATCGACTACTCGCTTTTTAGACCTCCAAAGCGAGTTGAAGTTTTTATTTCTCTCACTCTACGACTTGTTTTTCGTGCCCGCCTTGGTGATTTCAATCGTCCACTCTTACTCTTGGAGAACACTAGGCGTGGCACGATCATCACCTTTTCTTGGATCTCGGCTAGCATCGTTCGTAGACGGTGTTTTGCATGTAATTGTTGTGTTTTTCCTAGTATTTTTAGTTAGAGTTTAGCATTATTTTTAGTCATTTTGAGTCGTTTATTGTAGTTCTTAGGTCATTTTCTTATTTATTTGCCTTTTGTGCTTTTTTTTTTTTTTTGGGTTTTGAAGCTCAAATTCTTATTTTGTAGGTGGCTAAAAGGATTATATTCGCTCGGCGGATGATTTGGATCAGAAAATGAGAAATTTGACCCGAAAGCATCCAGGATCGACTGCAAAGCTAGAAATCGACTGTCGAATCGACTGAAATGCCCCGAAATCGACTGTCGGGCAGTGGCCAACGTCTTGTAGCTGAGTAGTCGATCGCCTTCCCTTCAGACGATTGAGTGGAAGTCGATCGACACCCCCTACAGTCGATCGAATGCAACGCTGAGGGCTGTAGGAATTTTTATGTTTTTGACATTTTTGCCCCTACAAACAACTATATAAAGCCCACACCTTGCACCATTGAAAAAAGAACTCCCTTCCCAACCCTAACTTTGGTTTGGGATCAAAATTATTCTCAAGCTATTGGATAACTCTCTTTTTCCTTAGTTTTGGATTCAAATTCAAGCTTTGATGTAATTTCTTTTCTAGATTTAGATTTACTTTCATGCTTGGCCTTGGGTTTGTAAGCCTAAGAAAAATCCAAATACTCCTTTGGATTGTTACTTTTGATGCAATTACATTCAAGCTTTGTTTCCTTTCTTAACTCAAGTAAGTTTCCTTTCAATTTCACGTTTTATGCTTTATTCCCATGATTTGTTCTTCATTTCCATGCTTGTTCTTCATGTTATGCCTTTTGCCTTAGCACCTTAATTTCTTGTTAGATCTTAAGAATTGGATATGGAACCTAGATGAGTGACACATCTAGATCGTAGATCAAGTCTTAGATCATCTTGATTTTGAGTTGTTCTTGTGCTTTATTTGAAATTTTATTTTCATGCATAGTTTTAGGTTAAATTCTAGATCTACTCTTTGTTGCTTCTTATTTTCCTTAAAATTTTAAACTTTCCTATCAATTTTCATTGCTCTTTCCATTCATGCTTTCAATTTATGTTAATTTGCATTATTTAGGATTTTATGCATAGTTGTACCTTGTGCTTGCATGCTTGTACTTGGTGAAATATTGCTTTTTCTTGCTTATTTTCATTATTGCTTTGCATTTCTATTCGAGGCACATGACCGAGGCATCCGACCAACTTGCTATTTCATTTCCTAGTTTAGTTTAGTTAGTTTTATTGCTTTATTTTTATTTTCCTTTTATTTTCCAAGCTTGAAACACATTGAAACCTTCAATCGAATCGATTTCCGATAATACCAAGCCAATGAACCCGATGATTTATTCATCACCACTAAAACTCTTCTAAATGGCGCCGTTGCCGGGGATACACTAAAAACTCTTCTAACAAAATGGCGCCATTGCGACTCGGCTTGGTTAAGGCTTTCGATTTGATTGTTGTTTCTTTGTGTTTTTAGCTTGCTTTGTTATTTGACGTTTTTTGTGTAGTATGTTAGGTACTTTTGACTATGGTGGATACATTCCCGACATGGGAGGGCATGGTGAAAACCATGTTGGGAATGAGATGTATAATGGCCTTGGCAACGTGGGAAGGCATGGTGAAAACCACGTTGCCAACGGTGGTTCTAGTTATGGGCAACCCGGCATGGGAGGGCATGGTGCAAACCATGTCGGGTTCGATAGTTTCTCGGGCGTGAATGGTTCCTTGGGTGGTTATGAAGCTCCAAATTCCTATCCGAATGTGCAAGCTCCATATTCCTATCCGAAACGTGCAAGCCCCGACTTCCGGCTTGTATGGCTATGGTGTTCCACAAATTTATCCGGATATGCCGAGCCCGAATCCCGACCTATATGATGGTTCTCTCACTTCCAATTTTGATTATGCCCCATTTGGTGCCACCAATAGCACTCATGATCCCGATCCGTATGCATACTTCGGAGGTTTGAGTTCCAATGACCAAAATACCCCTCCCGCCCTCAATATTCCGGTGCATGCTCCTATTCCTTCCCCCGATCCGACTCTCTTGGCTATTTTGAAACAATTTAATTTGTTGACCACGATGTTGGCCTCATGTGAGGCTAAGTTTAATGTTATTGATGCTATAATAGACCAATTAGCATGTTGATATGCTTAAACGAGTTCATGCGGATTCCTTACTCATGGACATGCTCCGAGAGTTAGTTGAAGAAGCTTATATGATGGAAACGACGCTTGAAAAGGAGGTTGGCTCGGATGTCGATATTGCAGGATGTTTTGAGGATGATGAGTGTTTCACCCAAAAATATGATAACGCCTGAACCTTGCATTGTTTCCCGACCTGCAAACACAAACACGTCAGAAAAGGACCACCGGGGGTTTTCCGGTGGAAACCTCTCCGATGCTTAAGTCAGAAAGCGTATAGAGTGTTTCTGGTGAACAAATCAAGGAATGCTCAAAGAATAACATACCTCTCTCAGCCTTAGGGCTGAGGTATTTATAGTTTTCCTCAGTGGGGACCCCTTCCGGGGTCTCGGAAACAAAGGCCATGAATCAGGGGCCATTAAGAAACAAATTCTGACAGGTGGTCCCCCCTGTCCCCTCAGTGGAGGTCAGGATGCCAAGTCAGCCCTGATCCTGCTCTCCCTTTCCATTCCAGGTTAGGTCAACAAGCCTGCCTTGACGCAATTCTCTAAGGATTATTTCATAGGAAACCCCTACCAGGTCAGGATAATTCCTGAGCCGTTGTAATCCTATCCTCAACATCTGCTCTGTCTCTAAGGAAACCAGGTCACACCTTTCCTAGGACTGAGCCGACCGAATTCCCTTTCTTTCCCACAAGTTATCTCAAATCAGATCTACCCCAATCCGGGTCTGACCTATTTATGCCACATCAACTCCTCCCCCCGAAATGGTTGGGGTAGAGTTGTAAGATTCCATAACCTTTTGAGATAAATGTGGTCCCACATCTTTCTTGTTTCTCGTACTCACACGAATCCCTAAAAATCTTTCTGGTGACCAGGCCTAATCATTGGCATTAGTGGTGTCAGCCCACATTCCCAAATGGTTACCATACCTACACGTCTCTCCAAGTACTGACAAGTCAGTGGCGTGTGACCTACCCTAGGACGGTTGGCGTTCCAGCTCACCACCTAGGGTACTGTTCGCCTGCCATCATTAAATGCGGGGATCCCATCAAATCTCGCTTTTCCTCGATTTTTTCGCCTTTTGAATTTATCCACTTACCTTTTATTTCCGCTGAATTCTCTCTTTCTCTCACTTTCATATTCTCACTCTCGCAAAAATTCTCGAGTTTTTCTTTTTTCTCTCTAATACTCCGGCGAACTTTCCGATTCAGCTTTTCTCAGTCCAGTTTCTCCGGCCTCCCTCGTAGACAAGGTACATTCTTTAGTCCTTACTCTTTTAATTTTTGTCTCCCCGATATTCCTCCGACTTCTTCTCCTTCTTCGGCAGCGAGAACCGACTCCTCCTCACCGTCCGCAACTCCAGAAGCGGTAGTGGTTTCTTCGTCTTTGCCGTCCATTACTCCGGAGGCGGCGGTTTCTTATTCTTCACTGTCTGTTGCTCCAGAGGCGGTGGCGATTTCTTCATCTCCGCCGTCTGCCACTCCAGAGGCGGCAGCGATTTCTTCATCTTCGCCGTCTGTCGCTCTAGAGGCGGCAGCGGTTTCTTCATCTTCATCTAGACTAGAATACCCTTCGCCTATCCCAGATCACCCAAAGTTCACCTCCACCCTCAGCGACAGATCTATTGAGGAACTCCGTCATAAGTACAAATTTCCTGAACAGTTCGATCCTCTCAGCAATCCGGCGGGCATCCTAGCATGTCAAGTGCCAACTGGTTGGTTGACTTTCTACGTCGACCAGTTTCAGGCGGGTTTGCGTCTCCCGGTAAACCCTCTGATGTTAGAAATCGCCACCTTGTACAAAATCCATATCTCCCAGTTCACCCCCAATTCATTCAGGATCATGGTATGTTATAATCTGGCCATGCATTATGCTGGTCTGGATCCTACAACTCATACCTTCTTCCATCTCTTTCAAGCGAAGAGCTCTTTCCTGGGCTGCTTTTATCTCTCTGCCAGACCGGGCGTCCACTTCTTACGTAAATTCCCTTCCTCTAATAAGGCCTGGAGGAAGAAGTTTTTATTTGTCCAGTGCGACGGGGACTGGGGTTTCGACCCCAAGCCCATTGATAAGCTACCCGCTTACCGCCATCTAGCCTCCACAGCCAGGTCTCCTCGTCTGCAAAAAATCATTTCTACCCTTAACGGGAATCCTCTCCATGTCACTGAACTCCTCCTTCCTTTTATCTTGGACTTTTTCAATGAACGACTAGAAACGGGTCCTCTAACCCGAGAAATTAGTATATTCTCTTTTATCCTGGTCTATCTCTCTGCATCTTATTTTTCACAGGTCTTAACCTTTCCTCCCTTTCTCTTATCAGAAAGGATGATGCGCCAGATGATCATTTCCGCCGTAGAGGAGGCCCCAGAGACAACCGCCCCAAGGGTGGGTCCTCTGCCATCTGTCCCGGTCCAGAGCTCTACCCATTCCCAAGCACTAGGCCTCAGCTCTTCTCAAGCTCAAGGCTCCAGCTCTTCTCAGCTGCCACCTCGTGCCGCAGCCGCTCGGAGCCCTTCCTCTGAATCTGAAGGGGATGTCCTTCCTCTGTCCAAGAGGCCACGTATAGCTCAGGGCAGTCGAGCTTTAACGACCTCGTTTCTAACCACCCGCAGTGCTCCTCCTCCCATCAACTCAGTCCTCAACTGCTCAGGAGACGTGGCCGTCCAATTCATGCGCCAGCAAATGCTACCCGCGGAACAGCTAGACCTGGAGAAGATGTCGGATCGCGAGCTCCTGGAGTCTTGGTGCCAAGATGAAGCGCGAGTAAATTTTCCTTCCTCTTACTTTCATCTTACATTACTTGTCTAAATATTAACCATTTTTCTCGTAATCAGGATCTCTCCAAGAAAGCTCTCTTGGCTACTCGAGCAACAAGATCTATGGTCCAGTTCGATGTGATCAGGGAGAACAAGGAGATTGTCGTGAAAGCAAATCGCGATTCAAGGCCCTAGACAAAGAGCGAGGGGTTAATCTAAAGAAACAAGGGGAAGAGCTGCAGGGGCTGAAAGATAAGCTCAAGAGGACGAAAGCGGAGCTTGCCGAGGTGAATAAAGCTCAAGTAAAGATGATGGAGACTGCGTGCTCTGAGGCAAGAGATGAGGCCCTGGCAGAGGCTAGGAGCCTTGCTGACGAGGTCCTGGCGAAAGCCAGAGAAGGGTTTGAGACTGAATACTTAAAATCTGAGAAGGGCTTAAGGCTGGTCCAATCTGCTTGGGAGAAAACTCGTACAACCTTCCTGGGGTCCAAAGAGCTCTACTCGCTGCTCGTCCCAGAGGCTATACGCTTCTTTCACTTTGCTCTGGACGAGCAATCGAAATGGGCCTTAAGCAACCCAGGGGTTCCCTTTAATCGAGCTCTTGCTTTGAAGACTTCCCTGGAGCCCACCTCGTTTGCCTATGCCCAGAGCAAGATCATCTGCACACTATCGGAGCAGTCGAGTTCGCTAAGCATGTCCTCTCCAAACTCCATTCTTCTGCACCTGAGCAGTCTCAGCCAGACCGGGCTCTTGCTTTGTCCGCTCTTAACTCTTATCCCTCCCCAACCTTTGCAGGTCTGGGTGAGCTGCCTGGCGGGGCCTCTCCGGGCGCCTTGGCCGAAGATGCAGTGGAGCAGTTGGCGACCGAGCTGGATGCTGAGCCCTAGGTTTTTATGGCCTCTTATTCTTTCTCTTGATCAGACCTGATGTTTTGCCTGTGTGGCTGATCTCTCTTTTTTTTTTCTCTTTCCTGGATTTGTACTGTGACTTTTTAACTGATAATAACACACTTTTTTGTCCTGTAATGACTCTTAGAATTCTAGGGTTTCCTGGTTTTCCGGAAACCCTAGTACTTTTTATTCCTTGGCACGTGCCTCTATTTTCTTTATATACGCGCATGTATGATTCATTTTCTTTCAATTCTCAAAAATGGCTTCTTCTTCCTCCCTTCTTGAAGAACTCAATTCTGTGAAGCGAAAGAACATCTCTCTGTTTGTTGAAAATCTCAAGCTTTCTAACAAGCTGACTGTGCTGCGAGAAAAGATCAGCTATCTGTACCATCTCTTGGAGAGGAAAAGTCAGAAGAAACGTCACTATAAGCGAGATTGGGCTGAGTTGCGGCAACTGAATAGTCAGTTGCAGGAAGAGAAGGCCAACTTGATGGAGTAGGTGAACCGGCTGACTATCGCCACCTGAGAAGCTCACGCCATCTCTGAGCGGGCTGATAAGTACCGTCAGCACTATCACGAAACCAAGCGCGAGCTGTGGCGCGTCCGCCATGATCTGGCCACTGATCGGAGAGCCCCCTCTTCACATAGTTAGGTTTCCGGGGTGATTTGTTAATTTTTCCTTCTCTTCTGTTTATATCCTGCATTTTAATCAATCTTGCCAGTCTTTGTAGAAGACATGTGCAATTACATTTGTATTGCAAAAATTTTATGATGAATATAAGAGTATTTTCACCGAAAAATTTCAATTTCATGTTTTTGTTCCACCAAATTTAGCGAAGTAAGTTTTTTCCGAGTTTTTAGCCAATCCAGACTTTTAAACTTACCTTTAGATCTGGAGAATTGGGGCATTCGACTTTGGCCAGATCTGTATTGACTCAAGTCGAGCATCTAATGCACAACTGCCTTAAGCCACTCCTACCTTAAATTAGTAGCCGGACCAGGCATTTCACAAATATCCAGACTTAGCCAATCCTGGTTTAAGCTAGCAATCAGATCAGGAAAATGGGGCATCTGCCCTTACCCATTCCTGGCTTAAACTGACAATCAAGTCAGGAAAATGTGGCATCCGCCCTTAGCCAATCCTGGCTTAAATTGACAATCAGGTCAAGAAAATGGGGCATCCGCCCTTAGCCAATCCTGGCTTAAACTGACAATCAGGTCAGGAGAATGGGGCATCCGCCCTTAGCCAATCCTGGTTTAAGCTAGCAATCAAGTCAGAAAAATGGGGCATCCGCCCTTAGCCAATCCTGGCTTAAACTGACAATCAGGTCAGGAAAATGGGGCATCCGCCCTTAGCCAATCCTGGCTTAAACTGACAATCAGGTTAGGAAAATGGGGCATCCGCCCTTAGCCAATCTTGGCTTAAACTGACAATCAGGTCAGGAAAATGGGGCATCTGCCCTTAGCCAATCCTGGCTTAAACTGACAATCAGGTCAGGAAAATGGGGCATCTGCCCTTAGCCAATCCTGACTTTTTTTTTCTTTTTTTAAAAAGAACACACTAATCCGGTGGAGGACAAAGATAAACCTGCATTATTGTTATACCAATAAACATTGTGAAATTACAACTACACATAAAATTTTTGTAAGTTTGCAATGTTCCACGCGCGAGGAATTTCAGTCCCGTCCATCTCTTTAACCTTGTAAGCGCCGCCTGCTAAGACTTGGGTGACCCGGAGTGGTCTTTTCCATGCGGCGTCCAGTTTTCCTTTAGCTTTCCCCAGATCAGCTCTTCTTAAGTCCAGATCTCCAATCTGAAAATGTCTCTTGACCACAGACTTATCATAAGTTGCTTTGACTCTTCCTTTAATATGTTCCATTCTTATAACAACTCTTTCTCTCTTCTCTTCCACTAAATCCAGAGCATCCTGAGTCAATAGCTCATTTTGCTCCTCCATGAAGTTTTGAATTCCATGGGTTTCTATACTAATCTCGGCGGGGACCACAGCATCCATGCCATAAACCAGACTAAATAGCGTTTTCCCCGTGCTCTCCTTGGGATTAGTTCTGTACGCCCACAGTGTTGAATTGAGCTCCTCAACCCATCTGCCTCCTGCCTTCTCCAGACGTGTTTTAATTCCTTGCACGAGGATACGATTGGTCACTTATACTTGTCCATTAGCTTGTGGATGGTAGACGGACGTAAAGTGCTAGCAGATTTTCATTTTAACACACCAGGCTTTGATTCTGCACCCATAAACTGAGTACCGTTATCCTAAACCAGGATCCTAGGAATGCCAAATCGACAGACTACACTCTTCCACAAAAATCCCATCACTGCATCCTCCGTAATTTTTTCTAAGGGTTCTGCTTCTACCCATTTGCTGAAATAATCAATGGCTACTATGAAGAACTTCTTTTGGGCAGGAGCTGTGGGGAAAGGGCCGACCAGATCTATTCCCCATTTGGCAAATGGACAAGAAGAGCTCATTGTCATGAGCTCTTCCGTGGGCTTATGTATTAAAGGTGAGTTCTTTTGACACTTGTCACAGGTTCGAACAAAATTCTCCGCTTCCTTTCTCAGATGTGGCCAAAAGTAACCTGCTCACAAGACCTTCCTTGACAGGGCTCTAGCACCCATGTGATTGCCATAACATCCTTCGTGGACTTCCTTAAGAACATGAGCACCCTCTTCTGGGCTTAGGCATCTTAAAAGGGGCTGCCCAAATCCTCTCCAAAATAGCTCTCCCCTAATCAAGCAAAATCTTGCAGACCTGATTTTTACCTTTTTTGCCTCTTTCTTGTCTTCTGGCAATTCCCCCTTCTCTAAATATGTTTTAATAGGAGAACGCCAATCATTTCTCTCAATCACTGAGTACACCTGGTCTGTTCCGAATTCTTTATCCGCCATTAAGAAAGTGATCACCCTCTCCTGGCAATCCACCGCTGAGCTGGCTACATTAGGCAAAAAGTATGCTCTCCCATTCTCTTCTCTGGGAATTTGGAGGACCGTCAAGGCCTGTATATCCTTGGCCAGCTCTTTGAATTGGGCTAAGTATGTCTTCATATGTTCATCTCTCGTTTCGAAATCGCCGCTTATCTGCTTACAGACTAACTGCGAATCCACCTTTGCACACACCTGCTCGGCCCCCAAGTCTTTTGCCATTTGAATTCCCCCCAGGAGGGCTTCGTACTCAGTTGTGTTATTGGACAGGGTGTAATTTATTCGCACCACGTACTCTATAGTTATACCTGGTGGTTCAATCAATACTATTCCTTCACCGCAGCCCTGGTTACTTACCGAGCCATCCGTAGAAACCATCCACTCTTTTTTATCCTCGGGAGAGCTGGTCATTTCCTGCATGAAGTCAATCAGTGCCTGGGCTTTAATATCTGTCCTGGCCTCAAAGGCTATGTCGAACTCATTGAGCTCGATTATCCATTTGACCAGCCTCCCTGACACCTCTGGCTTATCCATGATGGCTTCCAATGGTAGGTTGGTTCGTACGACTATGTTATGCGAAAGAAAATAAGGTCATAATTTTCGTGCTGTACTCACTAAGGCTAACATTGCTCTCTCTACTTCCACGTACCAAGTCTCTGCATCGTGCAATACCTTGCTCCAATAGTAGACCAGCTTCTGTATCCTACCTTCCTCCCAAAGCAGGACAGAACTAACAGCTTGTTGCCCGACAGACAAATATAGAATTAAGGGCTCTCCTCGAATCGGCTTTGTAAGTAAAGACATGTTTGCCAGTGCTCTTTTCGCATTCTAAACGCGTTTTCGCACTCGCTGTTCCACTGAAACCTAGCTTTCTTTTGTAGGGCTTGAAAGAATGGCAAGCTCTTCTCCGCTGATCGTGAGACAAATCTACTCAGATCGTTGATTCGGCCGGCCAGACATTGCATCTCTTTGACGTTCCTGGGCGCCTGCATTTCCATGATAGCTCTTACCTTTTCAGGGTTAGCTTTGATACCCCTCTCTGTAACCATGTAGCCCAGGAATTTGCAATCTCTGACCCCAAATGCACACTTCTTGGGGTTAAGCTTCATCCCATATTTTCTTAGGGTATCAAAGGTTTGTCTCAAATCATCTACATGCGAGGTCTCCTTCACGCTTTTGACTAACATGTCATCCACGTATGCCTCCATGTTTCTCCCTAATTGCATTTTGAACATCTTATCAACCAGCCTCTGATACGTGGCCCTCATATTTTTGAGCCCAAATGGCATGACCACGTAACAATACGTTCCTTTCGGGGTTATAAAGCTAACTCGTTTCCAGTCCTCCTCTGCGAGCCTGATCTGGTGATAGCCTTGTGAGGCGTCCATCATTTTTAATGATTAGCACTAATTTTTCTTTATTTTAGTAGGTATTTTAGTTTATTTTTCTTATTATTTGTGGTATAAGTTGGATAGATTAAGCTTAAATTCGTATATTTGTACTTCCAGCTTATTTTACCGCCTTTTGATCTAGATTGATGCAAATAAGTGATTATTTGTGGTTTTTCACTTTATAGCTAAGTAACCAGAAGAATTCAGCACGTTAGAGATGAAGTATGATGATCGAGAAGCAAGGATCGAGCTTTCCGGCGAAGAAGTAGCAAGAATTTGAAGCTTCCAGTTTTCTATAACGGTTATTCGGCTGGAACCATTATAGTATCCTTGAAGGACAGAGGCGCTGACGGTAGCTTTATATAACGGTTACTACCTCTACCTTATCGTTAACACTTCCGTTAAAAAGGCCCAGAACCGACATAAAAGCCTGGTTTCGGCCTAAAATCATCCCACAACTATAAATACCCCCACAATTCGGATTTCAAGCATACTTTAGTATAGTTTAGGTCAGTTTTCCTACTTTTTACTTTTCCTAGGGTTTCTAAGGCCTCTTAGGGGATGACAACCCCGACGGGTGCCGAGTTGTTTTCTTAGTTTCTCTTCATAATTTTAGTTTTAAATCTCTAGTTTTTAGGATTAGTTTAGATTAGCTCCTAGTTAGTTTAGATTAATATTAGTTCGTGGATTTCTACACCAAAACGCTTGGATCCTCTTAGTTTAATTAGTAAGCACTAGTGCAGAAACTGCATATCCAGAAGGGTAATTCTGCCTATCCAGAACGCCTTTCTGTACCTTCTGTAGTGATATAGTTCTGGATTGGCAGACAGTACAGAATGCCTTTTTTTACCCTTCTGGATTGGCAGACTTTCTAGAAGGGTAAAAAAAACTATTCTAGAAAAAAAAATTATGTTCTAGAATGGTACCTTCCAATACTTTATCAGCCATTTTCCAGATCGGTTTTTACAATTTCCGTTCTGGAATGTCTGCCAATCCAGAATGGTATTTTAAACTACTGTTCTGGAAAAGTGACCATTCCAGATCGGTATTTTAAAATACCGTTCTGGACTGTTTAACTTTCCAGATCGGTATTTGAGAAGAACCGATCTGGAATGTACACCTGTCCAGAACGGTATTTGCAAAATACTGTTCTGGAAAGTTGTACAGTCCAGAACGGTATTTTAAAATACCGATCTGGAATGGTCACTTTTCCAGAACAGTAGTTTAAAATACCGTTCTGGATTGGCAGACATTCCAGAACGGTAATTGTAAAAACCGATCTGGAAAGTTCAACTTTCAGATCGGTTTTTTGCAAATTACCGTTCTGGAAAGTTGAATAGTCCAGAACGGTATTTTAAAATACCATTCTGGATTGGTCAACTTTTCAGAACGGTAATTTGCAAAAAACCGATCTGAAAGTTGAACTTTCCAGATCGGTAATTTACAAAAAATCGATCTGAAAGCTGAACATTCCAGATTGGTTGTTTAAAATACCGTTCTAGACTGTTCATCTTTCCAGAACGGTATTTTAAATTACCGTTCTGGAATGTACAACTTTGAGATCGGTTTTTTGCAAAAACCGTTCTGGAGTGTACAACTTACCAGAACGGTAATTTTAAAAAATCGATCTGGAATGGTTTTTTGTAATCAGCCCTGTTTTACGATTGGTCTTTCCAAAATGTAAAAAAATATAATAGAATATTAAAAACATCAAATCTCAATCGAAAATATACAAAACTATTCATCATTCCATTTAAAGCACCCCAAAACACCAACTACAATATTCATCAATCCAGTCAAAGGAAACACCWACTACAATATGTCAATCCTTTCAAAGCACCCCAAAACAACAAAAAAAACCACACTATTCATCAAGTGTCCAAGACAACAACCACCACAATTCACATACAAAAAAAGGTTTCATCAGAGATTTGTTCTTCAAACCAAAATAAAATGCAGTCGCACCCTCAMGTAATGACCTCTAGAAAACACTCGGCCCAACATCTACGAACTACGTCAATGTCATCTTCCGAATAAGGTCCCTCCATATTGAATACCTACACGCAATACACATAATTCAGGAAATATGTACAACTCACGCAATATGCACAACTAATCACAAGATATCAGTTGACAAGTTTTGAATTATGTAAATTGACCGGGATACAATTTGACTTCTACACCAAAAATGATAATAATTTTGATTTATTAAAATTACCTTTTCGAATGAGTCAACAATATCTAGTTTGACGATCTCAATCATATGTCGCATAACAAAGAGCCCGCATTCATCAGCATCACCTTGTTTGCAACACTGGAAATAAGTAAATAAATCAATTAATCTGAAACGCTTTCGGCTGTATTTCAAATATTTTTTCGAATCTTAAAATTTGCTATAAATCAACATAAATTACCTTTGGATAAACCCAATCAAGCTTCTTGAAATGTCGTGAGTGCGTCCCTTTCATTAATTTGTATGCATTGAATGCTCTATATCAAAATAAATTACAAAAGCATCAAATAATGATAAATAAATAAAATTAATGCAAAGAAAATTCTAAAGAAAACATACGTCTCAATCTTAGATGAAATATTTTTTTTTGGTTTTCTTTGAAAACAGCAAAACCAGGCCACGTAATTGTACTTGGGGCAAAGAACCATCAATTGCCAATGAGTCCTACAAAATGTGAAACAAGACATAATTTATTAGAACAAGAAATAAACAATTATTAACTAAAGAAACTTCTTACTCATAGATAGGTGCGAGGAAGCACTCAAAATCCCTTTCTCCAATTCTTTCTTGTATCGTTTCTTCGATATTGCCATGCT
>BMAC01001783.1:0-12197 GCA_014905375.1 Phtheirospermum japonicum
AAGTCTTGTGCATAAACTAGGAAACATAATATTGACTTATATCTAGTTTCCTAACTTATTTTGTGCCCAAGAAAGGCAAATAACAAAATAGGAATTATTGCCAAGAATAAATTCCTCAACACCATCTCACTCTCTCCTTTGGACACATTACCGCTCTTCTTAGTTCTCGCCTGAGACTCACCATCCGTATCAGAGGTCGGGGTCTCGCTATCACTGCTATATCTATAATGTCATCGACTACTTCGCCTGTAACGACTCCTCCTTACCTTCCGTCCTCTCGCCCGCTGTCTACGAGTACGAGAGCCTACAGACGAGGTAGAACTCGAAACATCCTCCTTTCTCCGCTTACTCCGCCCCCTTTTGCGAGATAGTCTTTTCGACGTAGATTTCTCGCCTCGCTCTACTTTTTTAACCGCTGACTCCTCCTCCTTCTCGCTATGAGATCTACCGCCTTTTTCCTTCCCCGTACTCAGCTCGCTTGCTAAGTACCTGCGTGATTCCTCCTGCTTCTCCAGCGGCACGAAGTCCATGAGTCCATCCAAAAATCCTTTTTTACTCTGACAAGGTTTGTCCTTCAGTAAATCTTCTCCTTCTTTCCCCTCCACATGGATCACCTTTTGCGCCTCAACTTCCGGCGTTTTCATCTCTACGTCTTCCGCCAATCCCTTCCCCTCACGCCTTCTGGGGAGGGCGGTGGCGTACTACCAACACCCTGGACAACTGGATCCACCTGAGGAGGCGTTTTTCCATCCCTGGCCTCGTCTTTCTCATTAACGTCCGCCAATCTATTCTTTCTGTTCTTCTTGTTGTTCGATAGAGCACTGTATTGTAAAGTCCTCGGAGTTATGTTGTTATCCCTCATATTTTGTTTACGAAATTTCTCACGTCTTTCGCTCAAGGACTCGATGTCCCTCTTTCCCACAGACGGCACCAATTTAATAAGTCCAAAAAGTTGGGTTACCAAATAAAGGGGACACTAACCTCAAAATAGAGATCAGCGACCTAAATTGGTGATGAAAGATGTCTCAGCGACCTCAAAAACCTCCAGCAATCGTCACAGCGACCTCACCGATCCTGCAAAACAACGCCTAAAACGGGCCGGATTTTGAGCCCGTTAAGGCCCTCCGACGCTTAAGTTAATAAGCAAAAAACACACTCCTCTCTCTTAATAATACGGTGAAATCACAACAATAGTATGATAATGAATACAAAATAAGAGACAAAAGCCCTCTTTTATATAGATAGGAGAAATCCTCCACTATCTAGGGTTATCTTTCATACCAGAATTTCATTCATACCGTGACTCTTTCACCGACTTTCAATTGGGACTCTTCCCATATAATAAGTTTCCATAAACATGAAACTCCTTAATATATATTACCGAAATAAGTCTGGGCATATAGCCCACCAGGCCCATATACATATTAAACTCTCAATCAGGCTCAAATACTCAACCCAACCCACCAGAGATCACGACCCTATATGAGAACTCATCCTCATACTACAGGTCGCTACTCCAGATACATCAGCTCGCCCACTTTTGAGGAATAGCCTTCGACTCGTTCACCTCTCAAAGGCATAATATTGAGGAACAGCCTTAGGCTCGTTCACTTCTCAAAAACATAATACAGCTCGTCCATCTTCCAGAAGGCACACCCTCTCTTGAAAATGAGGTCGCCTTTTATAAATACCTATATATATCACATAATATTACGTACAAATATTTTGGTCCACATCAATGTGTAAAAACTTTTATAAATCAAGCGCGACGAAAATTTTATTCCTCGTGAACTTGCCTTTGATGGCAAATCCGATGCGTGCTTATGTTAAAACTTGATCTTCACTCTAGAGTAGTGTTGGGTGTCATCCAATAATTTATTAACAATAATCCACTGCTTTAATAAAAAATAACATCACATTGATTTGTATTTATTATGAAAAAAATATATATATGTAATAATGATTTTTTCTCATCATACTAAAAATCTCTTTCTTTCTTAAAAAAATAAATAAATCATACTAATCTATTGAATTTGTATATATTACTAATTCATGTCCACTCACCTGATCTAAATATAGTTTGCAAATATTAATTTCTAATAAAATATTATTTATTTTGGGTTTTTATAAGTATATAATAAAATTATTAACGAATATAATTTAAATATTAAAATAGAAAACTATTATAATAATAATAATTAAGAATTGTGATTAGACATTGGTACAATGGGATTCAAGTAGAGAATAAAATATTCTAAAACTTTCTAATTATGTTATTAACAAATATTAACGAATTTAATTTAAATATTTAATAATATATTTAATAAATACTATGACAATTTTTGAGTTTTTATTAATTTTTAAATAAACTATTAACAAATTCAATTAAAATATTAAAATATAAAAATAATTAATAATAATAATTAGTAAGTAATGATTAGAAATCGTAACTAGACACGGTTGAAGCATTTCTTTAACTCACGAATGCATAAAACTTCATAAAAATCCACCATTAAATGGAAGACATGAGAATTTGTATGAAACTGAGAATTGTGAAATTTTATAGTATTCATAGAGTTCTAATTGATGAAAAAAAAAAATTAGTTGTACTTAAATTTTAAATAGTTAACAAAATATACTATACTTATTAGAGATTTAATTGAGTAGGGATTTTTTTTTAGCAAATATATTAGTTGCTTTAAAAATGCTATTATATTCTAATCCAATATCAATATGAGATATATTAATAGGAATTATACTTAATTGAAATCATTTTCAATTATCCTATTCTTGGTTTATGTTACCATGATTTTCAATTTAATTTAACTTCTAAAAACAAGGTTGAAATAAGGCTGAAATAATAATTGGAGCGGCATACTTTGATTAATCCAAGTATTCCTAAAATAAATCCTTTTAGTCCGAATAGATAAGATGTGAAAAATCTTAATCTTAATCCTAATTTGATTTATTATAATTTGTTAGATTGTAAGATGTCATAAATTATCTAAATAGATTAATTAGGCTGATTTTTCACGTGATTGGTAATTTGCAATTGATCAAAATTAATTTAAATAGCTAGATTTCCTAGATTTACCCTTTCATATAGAGTTTTTTTCTTTCCAAAATAAAAAGATTTGTAGAATATTCATTTATAATATTAACAAAGAACGAATAAATAAATAAAATCAGAATAGTAATAAAATTACATAAAACACATTAATTACTCATTGTTTAATATAATTTAACTTGTAAGTAATGTATATATTTTATGTAACTTTATAAACGTAATTCACATTTATCTTATCCACTTTTTTTAACATTAAATAATTTCGATCTGCCAATAATGAAATATGGATAAACCAGGATATCAGTAACTAATGCTCAAAAGAGTTTTGGATAGATAAAGATAAAATCAATCGTTAGTTGTTACTAATGGATGACGTATAGACATAGTCCCCACCATTATGGTTAGAAATTCACTCCTACTTTGACTAGACCAGGTAGTTTAATTCTGTTCCCATTGTCAGTATAACAGTATAGTATGTATATCCGCGCTATTTAACTATTAATATCTTATTTACATAAAATCGTCCTATGGTCTTCGCCAGAAAATCTTATCCAAACATATACATGTGCCAGCCTGGATTAAATCACTATAAAGGAAACAATAAAACAAAATATACACAATTTTCTTTTCTTGTTGGATAATCCACAGTACTACCAAATTCACTAATATTAGTATTACCATATTTATTTGAAACCTAATAATTAATTAAAATTTACATTAAGTTTCTCTATAAATAGTCCTTTCATCCTCGTATCCCTGCATATTATCATTATCTCCTTTCTTCTGCTCTCATAATCTCACTTCCTAAGTATTATTGAAAAAAAGTAATGGCTGGTGGTGGTTTTGGCCCTGGCCCCGACAATGGGAAACAATATCCCGGCAACCTAACGACTTACGTCATGGTGACGTGTGTGATTGCAGCCATGGGCGGTCTAATTTTCGGTTACGATATTGGGATTTCAGGTAAAATTAATTAATTAATTAATTTTTCTAATTTTGTTGGAATTTTGGATTAATAAATTATTTTATTTTTGGTGTACAGGTGGCGTGACGTCAATGGACCCTTTTCTGAAGAAATTTTTCCCGTCGGTGTACAGCAAACAGCACGCCGACGACTCGACGAACCAGTACTGTAAATTTGACAGCGTGACGCTGACCATGTTCACGTCGTCGTTATACCTGGCGGCGCTCGTGTCGTCGATTGTGGCGGGGACGGTGACGAGGAGGCTGGGGAGAAAACTGTCAATGTTGCTGGGGGGTGTGCTATTCTGCGCCGGCGCCTTGTTGAATGGGTTGGCGCAGAGCCTTTGGATGCTCATTGTTGGCCGTATTCTTTTGGGCCTTGGTATTGGCTTTGCCAATCAGGTATTTTATTTTTTTTGCATGACCAATGATTTTATTTTTCAGATCTGATCCGTATGTTTTTTGTGATTTTGGAGTGTAATGCTATCTAATTTAGAAAATGATATAGTTATTCTCATTTATTCGTACTGTGGTCGAAAAGGAAACATGGAAACAGTATTAGATCTGTGAATTGTCCTTATCCGAATATTTATAAAATATTGAGTTGCCATTTATAGATGTGTAAAGTTAAGAAATTGATTTGATTGATTTTTTGCCTAATTAAAATGATATTCGTACAGTCGGTCCCACTCTACCTCTCGGAAATGGCTCCGTACAAATACAGAGGCGCACTCAACATCGGTTTCCAGCTGTCCATCACGATCGGGATCCTATCCGCCAACGTCCTAAACTACGGGTTCGCCAAAATGAGCAACGGGCAGGGTTGGCGATACAGTCTGGGCGGTGCGATGGTCCCCGCCCTAATCATCACCGTCGGATCGCTGATCCTCCCCGAGACCCCGAACTCGCTGATCGAGCGCGGCAACCCGGGCGAGGCCCGCGAGAAGCTCAAGAGGATCCGGGGCGTGCCCGACGTGGACCAGGAGTTCCACGACCTGGTCGCCGCCAGCGAGGCGTCCCAGAAAGTCGAGCACCCGTGGCGGAACCTTTTACGGAGGAAGTATAGGCCGCATCTCACGATGGCTGTTGTGATCCCGTTCTTTCAGCAGCTGACGGGGATTAATGTGATCATGTTTTACGCGCCGGTTTTGTTCAAGACGATCGGGTTCGGGAGCGAGTCGTCCTTGATTTCGGCGGTGGTGACGGGGAGTGTCAATTTCTTTGCTACGGTGGTCTCGATTTACGGCGTGGATAAGTGGGGGAGGCGGTTTTTGTTTCTAGAAGGTGGTATTCAAATGCTTATATGTCAGGTAAGTGACACACTTTTGTTAGGCCGAATTAACGGTTAAGCCAAATTTTAGTTTTTGAAAATAAATGTTTTGCAATATATATGAATATATGATTAGTTAACATGTGTCAGCTCATGATTGTGTTTTTATTTTCAGATTGTGGTATCAATTTTGATAGGCGTGAAATTTGGGGTGGATGGGAATCCAGGTGAGTTGCCAAAATGGTACGCCATGGTGGTGGTTTTGTTCATATGTATCTACGTGGCCGGATTTGCATGGTCGTGGGGCCCATTGGGCTGGCTCGTGCCCAGTGAGATATTCCCATTGGAAATCCGATCCGCGGCCCAGAGTCTCAACGTCTGCGTGAACATGATTTTCACATTCATCGTGGCCCAAGTTTTCTTGACCATGCTCTGCCACTTGAAGTTCGGGTTGTTCTTGTTCTTTGGGTTTTTCGTGATGGTGATGACGGTTTTTATCTACTTTTTCTTGCCGGAGACGAAGAATATTCCGATCGAGGAGATGGTGGTGGTTTGGCAGCGACATTGGTTTTGGTCTAGGTTTATGACGGAGGAGGATTATCCAGGGGTTGAATTGAAGGAAGCTGGGGATGTATATAGCAAAGTGTGATAGATTAAGGACACGATTGCAAATATTAGTGGTAATAAATGTTTTATTTTGCTAGATTTTTTTTTATTATTTTTAATGTTGCCGATTTGCAATCTGCATACGTCTTGATACATTTTATAAAATTTTCATTTACTGTATAATCATAAAAACTTTATTCCTATTCAATTAAATATTGCATTTAAAATATCAAAATTATCTCTACAACTTAAAAGACATATATATATATATATATATATATATATATATGATTATAGTTGTATTTAATTCGCCATGAAAACTACAAATTAACTTATAAGTGAATGAAATTAGTATAAAATTATGGAATTCGTGAATGGAAATCGTATAAAATGACTACATGTAATTTTTAAATTTTGCAGTGTAGAATATAATTTCTGAATAATGATGAGAAGTAGTATGTAATTTCTCAAAATTTTCTCAATTTTTGTTAAATAGCATGTAATTTCTCAAATTTTGCCAAAGTAGTACGTAATTATTCAAAATTTGTCAAGTAGTATGTAATTTTACTAAGTAGTATGGGATTTAACGGTGGACGACGATAGCGTTGCAATATAAAATTAAATAGTAAGGATATATTAGTATTCTTGTATACTCCCTCCGTTTTAAAATAAGTGTCGTTTTAGAAACTTATTTTTATTACAAATTAAGTGTCGTTTTAAAACTTTTTGTCATTTTATTCCAGTTTTATTCTCGCTTATTTTAAGAAAAATATAAACAAATTTATGGTAATAGAATAACTAAAAAGAAAGAAGGAAAATAATTAAATGAGAATATTACTAATTAATTGAGGGTGTATTGGTCAAATATTATATTTCTTATTTTTTAACAAAAATTTTAAAATGATACTTATTAAGAAACAGATGGAGCAGTATTTTATATTAATTGAGAAGTTAACTTTTGAATAGATTATTTTGGATAACATAAAATTCGTGATCATAATTGGGTTATTTATTGAAGCATAAATGGGGATATTGTGAAATTATTGGGTAACTGAAAATGATTAATGGGCTAATATGGTAGGATTATACGCAATTAATTAAGATGCCGGGGAATAGCTAATGCATTGATTGCTGGTCGACGAATTTGGATGAACACGTCCCTTCGATGTAGCATTAATTTAAATACATAATGACAAATACAAAATATTTGACTAACTAAATAAATGAGTTAATCCTAATATACGAAATAGTAGTCCAACTCACATGTATTTTTAGGTGGCATAAAAAAGATTACTTGATTCGTTTTTTTTTTTGTTTTTTTTATTTGTTTCCCTTTACTTCTTTGGCCTTGGATGCCCCCCTAATAACTAAGAAAAAGAAGAGATACTACAAAGATCACGAGATGAATCACACGATGCACCAATTAAAGATTTTATAAATTATTTCCTCGACAAAATTGAATAAGCGGTATCTAATTGGTTACTTGTTCCTCTCCTTTTCACTAATTTGATAGGTGGATGTTGACACGTGAACATATACCATTCTCAATGGTTATTTCTTTTTGGGTACAAACGAAAGCATGCATAGGCTAATTTATATGGCCATAGATATTATTATTATATATATATCCATGCAGTCTACATCTTGTGTATGGATGAAGAACGAATATATAGAAAATGGAACACGTATATATGCAAATCAGGGGTAGCAAAAGCAATAGCATTTACATGCGTTAAGACATAAAACTATATTGAGTATCAGATAAATGTCATATTAACGAATCTCATAAACTAGAAGAAAGGTTTGTGTGACGTGAATGGCCCAACAATTGACATTTGATGTGGATAATGTGTTGGTTAAAACGGGAATCATTTTCTGTCTCTTGCTATGTATTGTGGTAAACATGTCAATTTTCATTAATTAAAATTTGGAACTATATAGCAGAATCCATTGGAAGAGACGTTCAGAAGAGGTGACCATATATAAAATCTTTTTTCACCCCTCATCGTCACTGTTTGCTATACCGGAAGCTTTCTGATTACGATTCATTGAAATTTTGAATGTTTAATTTATAATTTATCGTAAATGTCAAGTTATATTTTAAAGTAAATAATTTATATTATTATATTTTATTTATTTAAATTCAAAAGAAGAGGAACATGATTGAAGCGAGAGAAATGATGAGAGAAGAGATAATAATATGGTAGTTATTAAGTTTCAGAAATTTGGTCGGGTACTTGAATTTTAGAACAAGAGTAGGTTTTATATGAGACCAATTTTTACCATTTATGTAAATTGACCCGGAACCCCATTCACTAACCCAACCAATCAAATACACATGATATTATCTGCTCTTCTCGTGTCATAGTTCTCAACAAACAAACAGAGGCAAACTTTCAACATTTGAGACACGAAAACCTCTCAATCTTCGCCGTAGTGGTATTCCAAATTCTCCATCGTTGAATCAAGAAATCAAAGGGGCGTGCTTGATTCTTACGCAAATCACTTGATTTCTCTCTTTTTATTTTTGCCTTCGTGATTATAGATTGAAAAACCACTCTCGTGAAATTGTCAAGTCCATTTCACGGGCAATTTCAGTTGTTATGCTACCAGAATGTTTGTTACTGGTGGAGTGGCCACGGGTACGAGGTCCAAAGCATGTATCTTTAGTGGCTCAAACGGGCTTAAACAAGGAGACTGGATTGGTGGTCGAAAGCGTGTTACAGTTCCTTTGTTCTAATCTGAAACTATACTCTGAGTTTATATTATTACAAAGAGTCAAAATTCTGAACGCCCCTCCACCCCACCCCCCCAAAAAAGAATGCACATTCTCTAGACTTGAAGCAGTAAAACTCAAACCTTGAGCACCAACATCTTCAATAATTACTCCCCTTTTTGGCTAGAAAGAAGAAAACCCGCAAGTAGACCAATAATTTGAGTATGAAGAATAGTAAAATGAGCAATAATATCAGTAGCATACTGCAATTGATCCAATATTAAAATCAAACGCGACACTGGAATCAACAAACTTGGTGCAGAACCCGCAGAGTCACGAATGCCAGCAGAGACGTGAACATCATCCGTGGTAAAGCAGCATTTGGTGTGGCATTAGGAGTAGGAGCAGAATTACGAAGAGAATCAGTAGAACCATCCTCACCATTAGAATAAACCACATGAATATTAGTGAGGCGATTCTTAGCACTAAGAAGAGGTGGGAAATGGTGAACAATCCGAGCATCTAAGTGGAGGAACTTGGGGAACCAGACTATGAGACACGAGCACGTAAAATATCATATTAGGAAACAGCAGAGCCCACTCCTTCAAAAAATATGTGCCAAAGAATGTGACCGCATCAAAAATATGAGCGCCAAACTTGAATGCCATCCTAGTCCTGAGTTGATAAAGGATTGGGTCATGAAGTTTAATGACTCTAGAATTGTTGTTTGTCGGAGCCCACTTGGTGCAACAAAATTTGTATAAAACGCCATAAAGGGAAGACAGCCGAGATGAAGGAAATAGAGTGGACCATTTGGCATTTAGATCGCTCTTCAAAAACTCAATAATACGATTGAAATAGGTTGGATCTGGGTCCTTATCAACATCAGGGGTTCATATAGAGCATTAATCACCGTGGGATTAAAATTAAAGATCTCCTAACAGCTTAGGTCATAGACTTGTACATATCTTGGAGAGAAAGGATCACGCACCTTAGCACTTAGGTTGGAGTAAAACTCATACATAACAGCTTGCCCAAATGACACAACTTCATTAACGGTGCGCATGAGTTGTCGGATCTTAAGAAACTTATTAAAAGCTTATAGGTTTGAAATATCGGCAGATGACCCTTCTCCTTAATAAAAGATTGATCAGCAAATATTTTATAACAATCATGAGCAACTGCAGTATAGAAAGTGTTAGTGAAAGATTTACCCAAATCATAGTCAGAATTAGATGCGGGATCAGAGGTGAGCGCATTGCCAATAGCATCCTCAACTGCATTCATAGCAGTATTCATAAAAGCATCCCCAAAAATGGGACTGACCTGATCAATGTCTCGTGCATAGCTGTTGATAACATCATCCGTAGATGTGCGAGAGCTATAATCATCCCCAGTAGAAAGATTATCGTTTCTTATATCAGGGATCAAAATAGGACTAGGGAGTGAAGGACTAATGACACCATCCTTACCCTTGTGAAGACTCAAGAGTGCATGGTCGACAGGTTCTATATCGTCACTGGGGGTATCGGAGATCGGAGCAGAGGCAGAAGAAATATGAAACTCCATAAAATAGGTTGAGGTCTTTGAGTCAGCGTCATCAGAAACCCCCATAGGCATATCATAAGTAGCACCAACAGGAATTTCAAGAGCATTTGACGAGTCAAATTTGGCTGGGATGCCAGCAGCATCAGCAATGACATCCGTAATCACATCGACGACAACATCTCTCCCTTTATTTGAAACCCTAACAGATTTATTCGGGTTTTGTTTCTTTTGCTTCTTCTACTTCTTGGATCTAAAACCTTCCTTCTTGGAGACTCCACAAGTAGAGTCGGGTGACTCAAAATCATTAGGTCCATAACCTCATAGATGTTTAAAATTGTGCAAACACGACGTATATTTTGTCTTGAGCAATTCTCGGATGAGTTTGAAGTTAGGTGGATTCTTGACATTGATCTCATTCCCTTTATCACTAGGGAACAGTGTTGCATGTGGATCAGTTGACTCAGTGGCTAGAACAATAATGGTGTTAAGGTCACAAGATGGTGTGTAGATCAGAGATTGACGCGGCAGTGAGGAGGCCGGTGACTATAATGGAGTCGAATACTTCTTGTCAGTGTAAACAGTAGGAGGTGGTGGTCGTGTAGCAGACAACATCGATGTGGCTAAAACATAACACATTGGTGTTCTAGATTCGGATGCAAATGATGATACCGCCACAACCGCCAGTGCAACGGGCACTGCATCGATGCCATAATCAGCTATGGGCGTAGACAGTGGCTACAATGAGCTTTCAAGAATGGTAGCAGATCTTAGAGCGGCAGTGTCGGATGTGGGAGAAGAAGAGTTCTTTCTTGGTGATTAGCACATATTTGTCCTTATTTTCAGTAGTATTTTAGCTTATTTTTCTATTTGTTTTTGGTATAAGTTGGATGATTTAAGCTTAATTTCGTATTTTCATAGTTCCAGCTTATTTTACCGTATTTTGATCGTAATTGATGCAATTAGGTGATATTTCGTTGTTTTTCACCTTACAGCTAAGAAACCGGAAGAGTTCAGTGCATAATTAGATGAAGTTGATGTTCAAGAAATGGAGAACGAGCTTTCCAGTGAATGAGTAGCAAAGAGATAGAGAAACTGAGGAAGACGCTCTGTCGCGTCGACTGACGCGAGCGTCGATGCCCCGTCGATGCGAGCCATGATCCGCGTCAGTCGACGCAGGGCCGACAAACCGTCGACGCAACTTGCTGAAGCATCGACTGAAGGAGCGTCAGTCGACGCACCATCGATGCAACTTGCTGAAGCGTCGACTGAAGGAGCGTCAGTCGACGCACTGTCGATGCAATTCTCTGAGGCGTCGATCCATGACTGCGTCAGTCGACGCACCTGCCCAGCCGACGTGCACACCCAGGCAGCAGCAACGCCGAGCACCAGCATGCGTCAGTCGACGCACCATCGACGCGGCGGCACAGAATCGGGATTTTAGGGTTTCTTATGCTCCAAGTTAAGGGAAATCTATATAAACCCACCTAAGTCCGTCCCAAAAGAGAGACCTCTCACCCATACTCTGAATATTCGATATTTTGGTTCGAGAACAACACCATCCACATCCATATAACAACAATTGATCAAGATCGAAGATTCGAGGATCGCCAAGTTCCAACCGTCCGTTCGTGATTCGTTCTTCGACCAAGATCAACCACCGCTCCGAATTAGCTGGAGAATT
The DNA here is from genome assembly GCA_014905375.1 of Phtheirospermum japonicum. Lineage (NCBI taxonomy): Eukaryota > Viridiplantae > Streptophyta > Magnoliopsida > Lamiales > Orobanchaceae > Phtheirospermum > Phtheirospermum japonicum. The sequence goes on from BMAC01001783.1 coordinate 11,852, forward strand.
TACTACGCTTTCTAGTTTAACAAGTACTCTAAACCCTTTATTCGTTTTCGTAGTTTAATTTATGCAATTAAGTAGTTGCTTTTCAATAATTGTTTTTGAATTATTTCATGCTTAGAACCCTAGATACTTTTGGTATTAAATTCGTAATCTTAGTTTAATTAATGATTGGTTATCATTCTCGTTTAGTTAATTCATTTCGTTTACATTGCGTTCTAGATAATTGCTGTTCATTTATGCTAATTGATCTCGTTTAAATTCTAGATTAATTTCTTTAGTTTATATGTTCTAGTTGCTGAATTAAAATACCTAGTTTTAGTTATTGTTCATGTGTTTTAAATTTCTAGAT
>BMAC01001783.1:36107-59245 GCA_014905375.1 Phtheirospermum japonicum
CGCCGGTTAACCGCGGTTAACCGGTTAACCGCCCGGTCGGTTAACCGGTTTAACCGTAACCTTAACCGGTTCTCAACCGGTTAGGTTACGGTTAAACCAAAACCGGTTAATTAACCGTCCGGTTATTAACCGCCGGTTAATTAACCGGCCGGTTATAACCGTTTGTGCACCTCTACCCTAATTGGGACGATGGAATTGGGGACCGGTATGACGAAAATGATCCAAGACCGGGCCGATTTGATGAGGTTTTGGTCACCAATGAGAACGCGACACGTGGAGTACGCGTGGACAGCTTGGCAGGAGGGCAAGTGGGTGAGAAATGAAGAGTGTCTAAGGGGCAAAGGCGTCATTTCCAATTCTATTATTATTCTTAGTTTTCTTAATTAATATGGAGATATTTTTTAAAAGGAATCTTTGCATTGTGGTCCCAAAATAAATGAAACGAAAATGCAAGTATTGGAGTACTATCTATCAGCTTCCTTCATTTCTCTCTCTTCTATCTTATCTTCCTTTCCAAGCATACTACTATCTCTTCATCTTAAACAAATTAACACTCAAACAATTACATAAAATTAAGCAACCACAACATCTGGTATCCAGAGCACAGTCCTGGGCACGGCAGAAATTACAAGATTTAAGGATTTTCAAGAGGCACAGAAAAAAATAGATCAAACTCTCCAAATGGAAACAAAAAAGAGGGAACTAACAGAGATCAAGTTACAGGAGAAATTGGCCAACACAAACAATGAACTGCAGGAACAAATTACAAAAATCAAGGCTGAGATTAAGGAGCAGATCTCTGGGATCAGCAACAGGTTTGATCAGTTGGCAACAGTCCTCGCAGCTATTCAACTCCAATTGCAGAATCCAAATCAGGGAAGGAAACATGCTAAAGAATCCATTCTGGGGGAGCCACCACCACATCATGCATTTGAAGGAATTAATCACGGAAATCAAATTATTACAATGCACAAAGAAAACACTACCAGTAAGGTATGAGCCCTTCCAAAATTGATTTTCCCCATTTTGATGGCAATAATGCAAGATCTTGGATATTGAGGTGCAATATCTACTTTAAACTAATCCCTAACATACCAGATTCACAGAGGGTAAATTTGGCTATTATGCATCTAGAGGGGAAGGCAGCCCCATGGTATCAGAATTGGGGTACCAGGTTTGGAGATGTTTCATGGGCTCAGTTCATTGATTTGATATCTGCAAGGTTTGAGGAATTAAGGGAATCTAAAATCATTGCTGAGTTTAATAAGTTGAAATTCCATGGAAACTATAAAGAGTATGTTGAGAGGTTTGAGGAGCTCAAGTCATGTATGTTAATTGGGCAACCATGGGCAATTTTCTGAAGAGTACTTTATTGCTAGTTTTGTTAGTGGGCTGAATGATGATGTAACGCCCCGACTTCACTTTAGTCGAAAAAAGGATTTATATTTTTTTAAATAATCAAATGGATAAATCTTGGTGTCACAATAAATGTCTAATTTTCACGAATTTAACATAAAAGATTCACATTTTCAAAACGTTCAAGAATCACGCAGCGGAAATAATAATATAAACGACCCAAATGCTATCAATTAAAATTGATAGTTAAAGTAGCATTTGTTTGAAGTACGAATTTTATTTAAAACTATAAAACAAATTTAGAAAGACATAAATCTAACATTGAGAGTTTTTATTCCCCTCCTCGTTTCCCTTTCATTCGATATCTTCATTTGTACCTGAAAAACACGTCGTTGATTTGGGATGAGCTCAACGTACTCAATAGTTACACCGACATCCCCATGCAAAATCATACAACTCAAATATAGCACAATTAACCATAGAATTCGCAATTTTAACGTCGAAAAACAGTTGACTGCAGCTAAAACGCGGCGAGTTTCCTCGATGACACTTTAGGTCATAGGCACATAAGGCCCCTGGTTTTAATCATTGGGTATAGCACGCCGGGATCAACCCGATGACAACTTTTGGTCACAGACAACTTTAGGTCTACGTCTATATTAGATTTTATAAACATCGAATTTCATGATACACATAGCACATAGATTTAAGCATGTAAAATTTAGCATAGATAAGTCGGTGGTCCCTACCTCGTAAAAATATCGTGGGAATCAAGTGGTATGCACGTAGTTGAAATCCTAAATCCCCTTAATGCTCGTCACCTAATCAATTAGAGAATATATTTAATTAGTATTTTTCATATTTAAAATAGTAATAATAATGATAATAGTAATAATAATAACAATATTAATGATAATAATAATAATAATAATAATAATAATAATAATAATAATAATAATAATAATAATAATAATAATAATAATAACAATTTAAAATGGAATGGAGTGTAGTTATAAAATATGTTTTGGGGCTGGATTGGGGTTTTTATAATGTGGAGGGCTGAATTTGAAGGCTTAGATAATTTGAGGGTTCAATCGAAGGTTGACAAAAGGTTTGGGGGTCAATTTGGAATTTTGGAAAAGTGGGCTGGATATAAAAGGAGGACCCCAGCCCTTTCTAGCCTCAGACCCATCTTCTTCCCCTCATTCTTCCTTTATCCCGAAACCAGAAAATTAAGCGGCGACGATGGGCGGCACGGCAGTCGGCGCACGGCGCAGCAATCGGCTACAGTTGTGAGGCGGCCTTGATTGGGATTCCTTCTCCAATCTCAGAAATTGACCATCCAAAATTTGCCCCTTTCTCTATTGATTGCTCCATGGCATGACTCGGCAAAATCGGCGCAGCACCGACGAATCGGCGGCGTCCTCCGGTGACAGCAATTGCCGGGCTTGGTTGGTTTTGCGCAGGTGGCATGAACCACGGCGGCTTCGGCTGGATTCTCCTCTTGATTTCAGAAGTCGGCGATGGCAATTGTTCCTTCGGTCGTCGGCGAAAACAACACACAGCAGCGGCGAGCAAATCGGGCAGAAATCGGCGAGGGCAAAAGACGGCTAAGCGGCGGCTGGTTCACCGTGCGTCGGTGGGTGACGCGCCCCTTCTGAATCGGCGACGGCGATGGATGTGACTTCGGGCTTATGGCAGCGGCGTTTGACGGCAATTTGGGCGACTCGGTTGCGTGAGGTCGAGGGTGGCGGTGATTTTTGGCCAAGATCGGGCTGCAGTTTGGTGTACGGGTTTGGTGATGATGATTGTCGTGCTTAGAGAAATCGGCGATCGAGTCTTGTTCGGACTTCATCCTGGAGTTTGGGCTTGGCGGCAGGCGTGGGGATGGTGGCGATCTGTATTTGACGATGATGGATGGTGTGAAATTCGGCTGGTGTTGTTCGGGCCTGGAAAACGTTCGGGAAGAACATAGCTGCGGTGGACCTTTTGGGCGGAGTTTTGGGTGTCTTTTGATGGGGTTTCAGCCGGGATTCATTTGATGTTGATGATATCGTGATGTTGGCAAGGCTGATGATAGGAATCGGCAGCAGTTTCGGTTGCGATGGCTGCCGGAACATGGGATTGAGCTTGTTGGTGTTCATTGYGAAAATTCAGAAAAACAATAGTAGTTTACCTAATGCGGCCGTGTGCAAGCAGAGTTGTGAGAAAGTGGAATTTTGGATTTTTCTTTATAAACTAAGCTTAGGATTTAATTATGGAAGGTTAAGGCTGAGGTTTAGTGGACTCGGGCTAGTCATTGGGCTCGTTTTCAAGTTGAAAAAGAAAACGATCCACTAGACGGCTTAAGTTTAAGACTAAATGATTCCGTTGACAATCCAATAGTACTTTAATTTATTTATAATAACTATAATATAAATAAATTATAATAATTTTAGAAATCGAAATTATTTCATACACGACTCAAAAGTAATTTAAATAAATAAATAAATTACTAAATAATTATACTAATTTCTTAAAAGTTGATAATATAATTTTATTTGAAACGAACTATAATTTCGTTTAAATAGAATTCTTATATTATTTAAAACTAAAATAGGAATTCGTTTATGGCGACGAGTTTGGGACTAGAATTATATTTTTAATGCATGGTGATAAATAAATAAATAAATAAAAATGCATTGGATGTATGGTTGTTACAACCTACCCCCTTTAGAAAAATTTTGTCCTCAAAATTCCGCACTTACCCGAAATGCCGAAATTTGGATACTTCACTTTGAATTCTTCCTCCTGTTCCCAAGTGGTCTCGTTCATCCCATGACGTCTCCATTGCACCTTGATCAATACTATCTCCTTGTTCCTTAATCGGTGTATCTTACGATCCAAAATCGCTTGCGGAGTCTCTTCATAAGTTAAATCCTTATTAACCTTCAAATCTTCGTAGCTCACAATATGGCGTGGATCGTAGACATACTTTCTTAGCATCGACACATGGAAGACGTTGTGAATGCTCGACAAACTGGGTGGTAACGCAAGCTCGTAGGCCAGTTCTCCGATTCTCTTGAGAATTTCAAACGGCCCTATGAATCTTGGTTTCAACTTCCCCCTTTGACCAAATCTTACAACACCTCGGACTGGCGCTGCTTTCAAAAATACCTTATCACCTACTTCAAAATACAGATCTTTTCTTCGACGGTCCGCATAAGATTTTTGTCGATCCTGCGCAGTCCTAATTCGATCTCGTATTGTGGCGATGTGTTTAACTGTCTCTTGTAGCAGTTCGGGGCCTAAAATCTTTCTCTCCCCTACTTCGTCCCAGTACAAAGGAGATCTACACTTTCTCCCGTACAAAGCCTCGTATGGAGCCATACCAATGGTGGATTGGTAACTGTTGTTGTAAGCAAATTCGACCAATGGTAATAAGCCTTCCCACTGACTTCCCAAGTCAAGTATGCAAGTTCTTAGCATATCCTCCATGACCTGGTTAGTCCTTTAAGTTTGACCGTCTGTTTGTGGGTGATAAGCCGTACTGAACTTCAATTTAGTGCCCAAAGCACTTTACAAGCTCTTCCAAAAGTTCGAGGTGAACCTCGTGTCTCTGTCCGACACAATCGAGACCGGTACTCCGTGCAACTTAACAATTTCCCGAATATAGATTTTGGCATATTGTTCCATGTTGAAAGTCATCTTGATCGGTAAAAAGTGAGCCGACTTGGTTAGACGATCTACTATCCACCTCCAACTGGTCCAGATGGTTGCTTTAAACTCCAGCCTTACGAGGTGCTCGATTCGAGGGTGATAATCCGCCGGAGGGAGCAGGTACCTCAGATATTAGTCCGCTGGGATGACCGCGAACCGCCTGCTGCCACCTAGGAGGATGTCGATTATACCGCAAGTTTCAATCTTTCGACTCTCGGGGACGAGAATCTCAAAAACGGGGGGTATTGTTGTGTATACAGGCCGGGAAGAGCAGAAAAGGGGGGAAATTGGGAAGAACCCTAATTGGGACGATGGAGTTGGGGGTCGTCATGACGGAAATGATCCAAGACCGGGCCGAGTTGATGAGGTTTCGGTCACCAATGAGAACGCGACACGTGGAGTACGCGTGGACAGCTTGGCAGGAGGGTAAGTGGGCGAGAAATGAAGAGTGGCTAAAGGGCAAAGGCATCATTTCCAATTCTATTTTATTATTAGTTTTCTTAATTAATATGGAGATATTTTGTAAAAGGAATCTTCGCATTGTGGTCCCAAAATATTAGGTGTAAGTTGTACCTTATTTAAGGGCAACAAATGAAACAAAAATGCAAGTTTTTGAGTACTATTCTATCAGCTTCCTTCATTTCTCTCTCTTCTATCTTATCTTCCTTTCCAAGCATACTACTGCCTCTTCATCTTAAACAAATTAACACTCAAACAATTACAGAAAATTAAGCAACCACAACATATACCTAATTGGCTCGTTACCCATGAATTAGCTAGGATGTTTTTTAATCTCTTTAATCATTTTTCTGAGATGTATCTATGGAAGGATTTTTATGACAAAAGTGAGAATGATACCAAAATCGTTTTATATTTGACAAGGATCGACTTTGTAACAATGATTTAAAACGGGTGTACATTGCTTACAAGATGGGGAGATTATTACCAAGATTTTGAATTATATCTCAGTTAAATTTTTTACCAAGAAAGACAACTGTTGCTAACTTCGCCAGAGGCAGTGTTTTGAAAATCGGACCGTACCGGCCGTTTCGACCGGGTTAACCGGGAACCGGTCCCGAGTCCGGTCCGATTTTTTACATAGTCCGGGTAGCTAATGACCCAGTGCCACCCGGCAAGAACCGGTAAAAACCGGTGAACCAGTGAACCGGTAAAAACCGGTTCTAAAACTTATTTTCTATTTTTTAGTAAAAATAAAATAAAAATGGGTAATTCCAATTATTACAAATATCAACTTAGTATCAAGATTGTTTTAAGTGATTCTAAAATTTTAAATGATTTTAATTTTAAATGATCAAAATTAATTATTTACAAACTTTTTATTTCAAAATCGTTTTAAATGATTCTAAATTTATGTAATCATAATAAACTCGTACAAAATGAGATCGACTTTGAATAATTATTATATATGATATTAATATTGCCGCTATTTTTATTGAATTTTATATATATATATATATATATATATATATATATATATATATATAGGGTTGGGTTCAAATGAGAACCCGTCATTATATGTGAACCTAGGGACTCATCTTGACCATTAGATTGGATAATCTTGATGGTTGAGATCATGACATGTCAGCATGGTAATAATGTAAAAAAATACATTAATTAATTAAAAAATATATTTTGGACATATATCAACGTTTACAAAGAGCACTACATTGTTCTTTAGAAAGCACAATAGATTAAGAAAAAAAACACTACGATTCTATACAAAAAGCATCGCAAAATTCGTATATAAACTGCAAATTCAAAAATTTGAAATGAAACTCAAATTTTCAACAAACCATAACTTTTTCAAATTTTATTCGTTTTGAATGAAATATATATCAAATTAATCACATTCTCAAGATCTACAATTTAAGATACATATTGCATGTTTTAAAACGTAAATATATATATATATATATATATATATATATATATATATATATATATAATATATATATATATATATAAAATTAAAAAAACTGGACTGATTTTAGCACTACAGTACTGTGTAAAAAGCACAATGAACCTGGACATATAATTGCACTGTGCAATATTAATTAGATCTAAGGCCAGGATTAGTCCCTAGGTTCACATATAATGACGGGGTTCTCATTTGAACCCAATCCTATATATATATATATATATATATATATATATATATATATATATATATATATATATATGAGTCCGTTTGATGATCGATTTTTTAAAAACGGTTCAACCGGTCGGACCAGTAACCCAGTGAACCAGTTATTGATCCGGTTCGATGTTCGGTTTTCAAAACATTGGCCAGAGGTACACGGGACTGTCTGGATTAGTATTAGTATTAGTTCAAATGTCAAATCATGTATGAAAAGTGATTATTATTATATTATATTTGATGTCATATCATATTTGAAAAATGATTGATAGTGTATTTAGTAATATTTAATTATTTATTTATAAGATATTATTTTTCGAATATTTAATTTTTGAATTTTAAAATAAAATTCAAGAATATAAAATTCAAAAATTAAATATTCGGAGGTTTTTACAATGGCGAGTAGGGGTGAGCATTCGGTCGGTTCGGCCAAAAACCGAACCGAAATTTGCATAAAATTTTCAAATCGAATCGAACCAAAATTCGGTCTAAAACCGAAAAAGCCAAACCGAAAACTGAAATATTTACAAAATTGCAAACCGAACTAAACCGAAAATATGTTTAAAACCAAATTAACCGAAACGAATTAATAAAAAATAATAATAAGTAATATAAAAATTATATTTTTTTTATTTTTTTAATTATATTTCGGTTAAAACCGAACTGAACCGAATTTTTTTTGTAAAATCGAACCGAATCGAAATAACCGATTTTTTGGTATTCTCAAACCGAAAACCGAACCGAATTTACATAAAAGCGAACCGAACCAAAAAAAAAAATTTCGGTTCGATCGATTATTTCGGTTTTTCGATTTTTTGCTCACCCTAATGACGAGCACTTATTGCGCATTCCACCTTGTAGTTGAATATGTGTCGTTTACATTGGATGAAAGGATATACCTACAAAAATTAGATTATCCTTAAAAATAAAAATGAGTTTGACGGAATATGTGATGAAACATAATAATGAAATAGATTATATAATTATAAATAGATATATTTGGTGAATAACATCAAAATTTACGAGAGAATTTGTAATGATAAATAGAGATTTAATGATTATGTTAGACACGGATTCGCTTCATCAGTCCAAATCAGCTCATGCTCAAAAAATCCTCATCTCCCTACCAAAACACCATTTAGAAATTTGTGACACTTGAGAAGAGCCATAAAAAAAAAGAAGAAGAAGAAGTCATAACAAAGATACATTAATTCTCTCATTTAAGAAACAAAATCAAATATCTACAGACATGTGGTGTGGCAATAAGCCTCAAGTCACAGATTCAACAACGGTCACATTGACTTTGCAGAGTCCATTATCTCCTACTGAAACCTTTTGACAAATAAATAAATACACCCACATCCAAAATACATTGCAGAAATTTAAATCCAAAAGATATAAAACACTTTCACCAATGAAATTTCAAATCATACAGAATCCACCCCTTCCCCTTGCTGTCGAGCCAGGTATCTTTCCCTTCTTTCTTTCTGCGTAAATAAATAAAAAATTAAAAAAAGCAAATTCAGGACAAAGTGGATCGAGATCAAAACCAAAATGACTGCCAATTATGTTTTCCGGAATTTTTAAGGTAAGAAGATAATAGCTCACCCATTCGTCGATGACGAGCCCCTCCCCGATGAACTTCGGGCCAGTGTCTTCTGAAGGAGGCTTCTTACGAGACTCAAGTTCGGCCTCGGCTTCAGCTAACTGGCGTTTTAGTTTCTCCATAGCCTTCAAAATTTAAAAGCAGGTATTTGATCATTATTTTCAATGAAAATCACTTGTTTTCAAGAAAGACCAGAAAAACTGTTTACGTACAGGACAAGCACGTTCAGCATCCAGAAAGACTACTCTGAGTATCTGTTCAACAGCCACTTGATCCTTGTGATCATCGAACTGGGTCAAAGAAAAATGAAACAGATATTAAAGATTATTTAGACTTAATTCCACGTGGGACTCAACTACCGTCATCTTTTTTTTTTAAGAAAGATATTAATAACTAACAGAAGAACGCGACAAACCATTTCAGGTATGTAGTCCATTGGTCCTTTCACTTTAAGGCTCATAATTTTGAACTTCACACGGCTTTTCTGATCCATTGGTTTTTCATTGTTCTCTGGAGGCTCTACAAACTTGAATACTGATGGGAAAAAAGAAAAAAGAAAAAAAATTAAGATCAGGTTTCAAATTTTGCCCAACAAAAAAAGAAGGTGCAACAACTCATAGCAAATAATTACCAGTTGCAATTATGCTCTCGCCAGGAGCGAGAATGGCGCCAGGTGGACGCATGAAACAGCTCTTTGGGGCAGTTGTTTGGAACTAGAACACCAACAATAAACACCACTCAGACTAATCAATATTAAAATAAGACATTGCGCAAATGATGATCAACGCCTTAATCCAAGAAGCAAGCATAACTTAAGACAAACGTGAATAACAAGTCATATATCAGCACAAAGAAAAATAAAATCAAGAGAGAGAGCAAATGGATATCGATTAAATGCTAGGCATACCTTGAAAGCTACATGGGACTTGCTTGAATTTTTAATTTTAATAGCACTCCGGACTTGCTTACCAGGTTCATCTGCAATTAGTTAAAGAAAATAAATAAAATAAATGCACCAAAAAAAAATGGATTCAGCAAATTAAACTGTCACAGGATGCGCAAACTCAAAGGATTTAATAATAATAATAATAATAACAATACTCATTGCCTAAATTGAGGAAACAAAACACTTTCATGTCCATGTCTGAGTATACAGGAGATTGGGGTTCATGAAGAAGATTAATCTCTAAAGTAGATATATAGTGAAATCAATACCACAAAAAGGAAAGCATTTCATAACTCTGTTGATTCAAAACTAATACACCAAGAAACAATCTCCTTCCTGGAACATGAGAAATTTTAGCGCGAAAATGCTGTTTGGTAAAGAAGAGACTTGTTTCCTTATTAACCTCTGCCACCATAATGTTATCACTCCTTTTCCTTATATGTTCCAACAATTTAATTCAATGAAAACAAAAAGGTGAGTTCAATTTCGCAGCACAGCTTACTTTAACACTTAACAAAAGGGGAAAGAAGATAAAATCCAGTCTCTAACAACTCCATCAGATTCATAAAATCAGTAACAGTTATCCGCATCAAAAGTTATGAAAGAATAAATGATTAGAAGCTCAAGTCAAAATTAGAATTACAATAGCTTTTTTTCTCCCTATAGTGCCGCTAACTATCAAAAACTTTAATAATTGTTCCATTAATCCACATATATCAATCAAATCAACATGAAATGTAACACCTAATCACAGAAGTTGGAATAAAAAAATGAAATCAGAATTTCAAACAATAGGTGAAGAGAAAAAACAAGATCAGCGTTAACTAAACCAGATAAAAATGAGAAGTGGAAAAACACAAAGTCCAAAAGTCAACAGAAGCACAATACAGAGGGATAAGCGTCCATACAAGGAAAATAAAGCTTATTAGAGGGATCAAGCTTCAAACGGCGGCGCGTGGGGAGAATAGATCTAGCCACCGAAGAAACCGAGCTTCCGGTGTTGCCCTGAGGACCCGATCCCTCCACTTGAGGATGATTATTACCGTTACCATGGCCGTAATTCTGCTGGTAGTGAGAGAAATTCGATGAAGACGACGTCGTCGACTGCGAGTTCCGGAAGGGCAACTTGAATAGACCCCACACTTTGCCGTCCGCTTTCTCCTCGGCGATTGCCATTGAAGAAGAAGAATTATTATCCGTCGCCGGAGCACCAAAACGACGTCGCAGGGGTTTGATTTTTTCTGCTTTTCGGAGAGTGACTTTTGAAAAGTATTTTGTTGGTGCGTTGTTGGGTTGGGTTTGCTTTGCAAGAATAATCACGGGCGGTTTTGGCTATTTATTTTCATCTGCGCGTTACGGGTCGGGTTATCGGGTTTGAGTTTCAAGTGATTATGGTTGACCCAAATTCATGCACCGGAAATTAAGTGTACTATGAATTTTTAGCAAAAATTAAATATACTTATGTTTTATGAGATTTATTTAATCAAAGATAAAGTTGAGAAATTTGAAATTGAGTTGTGATTTTATTATGTTATTAATTAACCAACTTTGGAATACAGTAATGATATCAGAAACTAAAGCATGAATAATAATTCTTATATTATTAGTATTAATTGTGTTGGTATCCGTCTATATCATGACAATTACGCTGCAATAAATTGCCAAAAAAAAAAAAATTGTCTTATAAAAACCTTTGGATGTTCATGCGCAAATAACAAATTATACATTCAAATAAAACCAAATCATAGCACAAGACTAGGGTTTTCAAATTAGTAATCATGTAATATGCCAAAATGAGTTGTGTATCAACAATGATGTAAACGCGTAGTTATAGTTACTTGTATTTCTTTTTTTTTTTTTCAATGAACTCCTGGCGATTTAATTTCCTTATTTATAATTAATTAATAATAATAAATCTAGTCAAGGTATTAGGTTTAATTATAAGTTTAGAGGTTGGCTGTGATAAATTAAATAGGGTGGAGTGGGTGGGAAAAGCATAGCACGTTGACTTTGAAAACACGGATCAATTTGAATTTGTTCGCAATGTTTTCTTTTGATTCTAAGTTTGCTGACTGGTCGGTACACGTTTTCGATTGAGCTGCTGCAAATAAATAAAGTCAAATCACATATTTTAGTGCACGCTATGTTTGACTAATTGGTACTTATATGCAAGGTTTGACAAATAATAACACGATTCAACCATGATTCTTCTTGCATGATTCTTGCATGGTTTCAATAGAATTCAGATCGAGTGTGAGATGGAAATAAATTTTGAATAGGGTTGGAAAGAGCAAATGTACCAAAAGGGGGATTATCAGAATCCTGAGCTTATTGGTGCTATAATATTTGTAAAAGTGTAAGCATACATTATGTGTACATTTGATATAGATTTACAATATAATATATAAGTGTCTCACTTTTTATAAAATGAAATAATTCAAAATAAAAAGTGAGATAATTATCGTTCAATTTTGCGCCAAGTAATATAGTATGAATATTATTATCGTAATATAAACGTGTGGAGATTGAGACATCAAAGCTAACAATTATATTAAATTAAAATACAAAAATTATCTTTGTAGAATTTGCTATAATTTATTCTAATAGGGCACATATTATTTTCTCTTTTAATGAAATATAATTTAAATTTGTAAAGATACTTACTTTTCAAATTCGAATCAGTGTTCTAAAAGACGGCAAAAGGCGGGGCCTAAGCGCGCCTAGGCGTGAGGCGTGGGAGAAACGCCTCGCCTAGTGCCTAGGCGTGGAAAAGGCGGTCAACTTGTTTTGTTGATCACCTAGGCGCGCCTAGGCGTGAAAAGGCGCACACCTTTTAGATAAGTAACCTGTTTTTTTTATTTTTTTAAAAAATTTAGCCAAAATTAAAAAAATCTATAATGACACCAAAAAAGAATCAAATAATTAATATTTCGCAAAAATTATTGTAAGAAGAAGGTTCAAGTCCCAAGAAAGCTCCGACCCTTACTGCCCAACCTGAGAACGGACAGCTAATGCGTGCCACTTATTGAACAGGGTTCTATTGCCGGTCCGCGAGCCCTGGATGCCGAAGGCGCCCTTAGAGTGATCTCGTAGTTCCTATGGGATGGAGATGATGGGGTCGGTCCATTGATTTTCCTTCCTTTTCTTTTATCGCCTTTCGCTCAAAGGGTTGAAAAGAGACTGACGTCTGCCCAAAGGAGTTTAAAGCGATTCGACTAGAAACGTCTTATAAAGACTATTATACTTTTAGGTAAAACGTCATATTTTTAATGTGAAATTCATACTTTTCCAAAAAAAATGTGAATAATTGTTTTGAAAAGTATGATTTTATATATTAAAAGTATAATTTATAATTTGAAAAGTATGATCATCTTACATGATACCGTGATTAGTACGTTGATTTTGTATAGATGATTAGTATTTTGCTAACTATATTGAAAAATATATAGAGAAATTTGTTAAATATAATAAATATAATAATAAAAATATTTGAGAACGCCTTTTTACGCCTAACCTTCGCCTAGGCACGCCTACTCTTTTAAGGTTTGAGGCTTGACATTACCGTCTTGCCACGCCTCACGCCTTTTTAAACTTGATTCGAATACATATGCATATGCAGTATCTCTCTCTAGTGGTCACTACAACTATATAATGATATAGGGTTAAGGGGTCATAATTATTGACTGCAAGTTGCATTCCAAATAAAGAGGTTCTAATTTTTGGAATCATAATGTAAGAAAGAGGAAGCGAGCTTTGTATACATTATTTTCCTCTTAACTTGATCTCTTACATCAAAGCCGAGCTTTTCCAATTAAATGTAATACTATTAATGAAAAGGTTAGGGAAATCTAATTATATGAATTTGCAAGCATACACATATGATTTATAACAATCAAGTGAATATGAATTTTACCATGTTTCATGCATCAATCCATACAATAAATAGTGGCATTAAATATAATTCATATAGGGACCGCTTGAGAACTCAAAAAATATTAACTATTTAAGGTCCCATAAAATTTCTAGAATTAGAGAGCCATGTTTTAAAAGCAGTAAATAAGATTGTGAGATACTTGTCGAAAAAGATTATGAATGCAATTTAAGTTCTTGATTATGTAAAAATGTTGGATAGTAATTTTTCGAATGTGTGGATAAAATACAAAATATATTTTATTATAACACTTGTGTAGAAATATATTTCACTCAAAATAAAAATGTTCATGTTAATTTCTTATAATATGGATCATCATATAACGTCATGTCATTCGTGTTAAAACTTGAATGTGTCGGTCTAAAAGTTCTTTGTTGGTCATATCTTATAATTCAATAATTAAAAAGTGGTCACTAAGTTGACTCACTCTAAGACGTGTTTCCTTCCACATAAATTGAAGGTATAGTTCAATTATCATAATGTATTTCTCAATGATAATCACAACATGAATATCATCAAACTTAGTAAGGTTCATTTGTCTCTTAATCCATACTGAACTTTTATGACTTAATCAATGTGCCACTAGGCATCAAGAATTTTGCAGTTCCTCGCCTTTGATCGGTTAGGATGATACAATCATTATAGTCACATATAAATATCAATTCAGTGAATAATTATTTATTTCTCGACAAATTCTCACATTTTTCAGAAACACTTGAACGACATACTTTTCATTCTAATATTATACATTAGTTTTTAGATATGTTACATTATATCTTAATAGTATTACTCTTTAAACTTGTATGTAAATATGTGGTAAATAAACTTAAGTACATTCAATGCTTTAGAATGAAATCCAAAATTTATTAATGACATATTATTAAACTAAATCAGGTCATATCATATAAGTCTAACTCAATATAAACTTTTAGACCAAATACAATAGTTTAATAAGAATGATTCATTATACTTTCACAAGTTTTATGGGAAGTAAAGAAACAAACAAATTTGATCATTCAAAATATAGATTATCCATTTACTATGCAAGGACATTGGGAGAACCTCCATGACTTCTACCATGACCAATAAATATCATGAGCCCTTACATATCTTACATTGTGGTTCATTCTTCATACATAAGTAGGGATCAACATGTCTCGCCCCTTTGCTTTGAGGTTATTCTCACTATTCATATAAACCATAATTAGCCTCGAGAAATTTTCTTATCCAGAGGTCTTACATTGGTATTATGAATAGTTAGCCTCAAGAAATTTCTACTATTAATATTATACAAGTGTATGTTTGCTCAAGTGCAACAAAAATAAAGTGAGATCGTATCCCTCAACTACTTATTGTCATTTAAAGTGACTTTCTTTTTCACATGTGGTAAGACGTGTTTTGAGTTGCAACATACCAAAGTCACTGCCCATTTTTAGCAAGCAAACGAATTTCTTTGCATTGAATTCTTAGGCTTGTAAGTAGTGTTTCATAAAGTTCTCAAAATATTCATTTAGAGAAGATACCAAAGTTCGTTGAAAGTTTATAGCTGAATGTATTTCCAACGTAAGATTTGGGGTCAATATGAAATCTCAAATTCATTAGAGAGTTGATTTTGACTTAGTTTGACGATTCTTTGTCAGTTGGGGTCGGTTGATGATATTATTGTGGAATTGTAGTTATTTTAGTTTCCACATCAAACAACTGATGGTGGTACTCAATTTCTTTTGAGTATATTATTTTGTATTTGGATTGAATTAGTTTAATTAATTTCTTTAGATAATGAAATTGAAAAATATATATCATACTCTTTATTTGATATTATGTGAATATACTTTGTCACAAGTCTTATTTATACATTTTTGTAATGTTCATGAACTTTCATTATCATGAAAATATGTAAATGTACAATAAATGATACATATTGAAAGTAGCATATAAAGTTTCAGTATCAAGAGAATTACCAACATACACGAAACTATCAATTCATCGAAATTAAAGATTAACTAAATATATTGGCAATCAGGATCAATCTCTCATCTAATCATGTAAGTAACTTCATTTACGATTCCTAAGTAATAAATCATCAAAGAGCATAAGTGATATAATATGCACTCTATAAAAGTATTGCAAAATTTAATGTTTGTCAAAATTATACATAACGTCACATGCATATAATCATAGGTAACATATATACATCTACATGCTTTGTATAAGAATTTGGATGAACAATAATACATACCATGCCATATATTCATATAAATAAATATTTATTATTTGCATTTAATAGATAATAGGGTAATTCGAATTATCTTGGATGAAAGATACGATTCTTTACTAGGATATTCTTCGATTTTTGTTTTTGCAATATGTTGTTTCTAATGACAGAGACCTTCAAACCTGATGTTTTGGATTCTAAGGTCCTCATATTCATATCTCCACCATTCAAAGTGAAATTTTATATGTATGGAATAATATATCCAACTTTTAATTTGATCCAACGGCTCAATTGTGCGAAATCTTGTTTTGAAAAAAGCTGCACATAAAAATTTCGAAAATAAAATTTGCTTTGTTAGAAATTTTATATATATTTTCTCATATCTTAAAATCCAACCTTCACCTTCACCGTTCAAAACATAATTCAATAGGTCTTGAAGGTGCTATAAAAATCAGAGCTCGATCTAACGATTGAAACGCTAAAAAGTGCAGTTATTTTTGAAAGGAAAGCATAAAAGAGAAAGATACAAAGGACACAGTAGAAATTATAATTCTCTTTTATTTATCAAACACTCCTTTCGTATAAGGTATCAAATATATGTTTTCATATACTATAAAAATAACACATACCTAAATTGTCTCTCATCAGTTACTTATTAACGAAAATACACTAATTGTATTTTTCCTTTAACATGTTGCTCTTTTTTGTCTTTTGTATTTAGAATTTGTTGGACTTTTTAATATTTTGCTTATCACGGGAAAAAAAATTCTTAATTATGTATGATCTAAGGAAGTATATACACTTTTCTGCATTAAAAAAAAAAAAAAAAAAGAGAAATATATACACTTTCATACATCCACACTTTCTCATATGTACAGTTGTACAGTACAAACACCCCCACACAAAAATAAAGGGGCCCAAAATTAATATAACAAAAATAAAATAAAATAAAATAAATTTACATATAAATATAAATACATAGATTACAAAAGATGTTAATTGGGACCCCAACAGCTCAAGTACATGACCGTCCGGAGCGACTCCTCAGCGTGTTTCATCTTGTCAGCCTTATCATGAACCGTGGACTCGATCGCACCGGTATATTTCCTGGCCTGCCTCGCGGACGAACCATATATAACCGAAGAAGAGTCCTTGCGAGACTTAACGGTGGGGTCAAACTTCGATGCCTGGTCTTTGATTCCCTGCATCACCCTCATTCCCGTAACGTACGCCGCCCTACTCATCTAACGATAATCAACCTAATTAATCAAGCAAAACGATGGGAGAGTGCTATAGTAACGTACAATCTGTAAAACACAGAGTATTTATATATAACCCAGCTACTTATGCTTTGATATTTTGTGCATGAAAGCGGTGCAGATATGTATGGAAAAGAAAAGTGGCGGGTGATGATTTGTTGATTTTATTTATTAAGTTACTTATTTCAGAATATTGGTGATAGTAACAACCGGCTGCGGAGGTAACAAATGTTTTGGAGTTTGTGAAAAGAAACCGGCAGATGCCGGTCAGATCATAGTAGTGACAAGAAAGAAACCGGAAGTTGTGTGGATTATTATCAATCTATAATACCATTAATTTTTGGCCATGTAATTAAGGAGTTGCATATTCCGTTTTTGTACAAGTAATTATTATATATGTAGGCAATATTAGTTACATATGTTTTGATTTATCGTGACATTTTGTGAGTTATAATCTTGTGCAATTTGGTTTGAATTAGAATTCAAAAAAAAAAAAAAAATCAACTTGTGTAAAATTAGGACTAGTTAGAAGGAATGCTTTTATTTTTCAGATTGACATTGATTCATGATATTTACAAAAGCAAATATGTCGCGTATGAACAGAAGATAAAAATCGCAAGATGCTTCACCAAACAAATATTTAAATCTTAAAACTAATGTTTTGTCTCTTGCTAGGATATTTGTTTATATGAGGTCGAATCAAGTTTTACCAAATTGGAATAGTTGTTACTTTAAAGTGTAGGCTAATGACATCGAACTTATCCAGCCAAATTGGATGTTTATCTTACAAAATACACCCCAGACACTTCTACAAGGTTCCACATCACGTATATTCTTATACATTAAAGTACTTTGAGATAGGTATTTGTCAAAAAAACTAAATGCAACAGTAGTATTTATCTACGCATTTATTCCAACATTTTTCCATCCAAAACTGTATTTAACTTTTGTTGGAAATTTAATCTTTACATCATATATTTTGATAAAACCACACACAATTATACCAACAACTTTTGGCTCTAATTAATTATCATCGAACCTACGAGAATATATACACACAAAAATAAAATAGCCACCAAAGAGAAGTTGTTCCGAGGCATCTTAACAAATGATTTCAATATTAAATAATTTTAAAAACTTAAGGGAAAAACAACAACAACATATTTTGGCAATTTTTTGAAGAAACAGAGACAATTTCAATACAATTAATATAAAGCACTGATACGGGTACGGGACACTGGTACGATATGATACGGGTACGCAAATACGTCATGTGTTAAAATTTTAAGGATAGGGTACAGTATATATATATGTGTGTGTGTGTGTGTGTGTGTGTGTGTGAAAAGTTTAAAAAATACATGAAACAAGTAAATTATTTATACAATAAAAAAATATTTTATTTTTTTCCTGAAATCTATAAACATTTGTACTATCTCTCACAATTTGTGGTTTCATATTAGGATGAATTAAAATTCTTATTATGTTTTATTCATTAAATCCAGGAGTTGAGACGGTCAAAATGTTCTTCAAAAACACTGACACTTTATGGGTACGTATTGATACGTGTCCGCAGAAGTGTCGTATTCGGTGCGGGTACGGCATCCTCGTAAATGCATCCGTGCTTCATAGGTTGATATATGGAAAAATCCAAGATTTCCACTTAGTCATAAAATAGCAAAACTAACCTAACCGAACAAACTTTGCATCTTTAAGTCTACTCTAGATCCCGACTGTTGATTATATCTCTCTAACTATACCACTTGTCTCAACAAGAACACCCACATCTACACCTCAACGTCTAAATATAGTCTCCATCTAGATCACTATAAGGTAAATGTTGTTTAAGCTTAGTTCTGTAACTTAATCATAGCAACACATAACTTGAACATCATAGAATGTTACCCATAATTGCTAAGTTCTTGACCTATACTTAAACACCGAAGGTTTGTAGTCGAAAACAACCTCACAGTCTGACGTGTGTTTTCGAACTCAAGTCAACTTCCTGACTAGAGACAAAAAAGACACAAACCTTAAATCGATTAACTAACTCGTAATGCATATTTCCAAACGAAGAAGATGAGCGAAGCTTTTCTTATTATTGAAGAATAAAATTTTGAATTAACTGAATGGTTTACAATATGTGCCCATAAGGGCTTGTATATAGATATCTAACGGAAAGGATGATGTGTGATTGTTTTGCATGTAATTGTTGTGTTTTTCCTAGTATTTTTAGTTAGAATTTCATGTTGATTTTAGTAGTTTTTAATAGAATTTTATTAAGTTTTTATGTGGTTTTTCTTGTTTTGTTGTTTTTCACTTGACTTGTTAACTTTATATTTTAATGGGTTAATTGGTTCAATTACCTTGAGGTTTGGTGTAATTCTTGGGTTTTAATAATTAAAATTCTCTTTTAATAGGTGGCTTAATGATTATTAAATCAAGCTAAGACATGGAGACCAAAACTCAAGTCCAACCTTGCCTATTTGCATGCCCAATTCAGTGCTAAAAGCAAGCTTAAAAGGGGGCAAACATTCTAGAATGGTGGCCTAGCCTTGCCTGGGCTTGCCCATTTTCACGCCTAAGGAGCAGCACCCCTAGGCAGCTTTCTAGACAGCATTTCGGTGCCCGAATTCTCGCCAAAAATGCAGCCCAGGCATGCCCAGAGTGGCGCCCAGCTCCTCCCCAAACCAGCGCCCAGCTTAGCCCACTTCAGCGCCCGAATTCTCACCCAAAACGCAGCCCAGAGTGGCGACCAGGCTTGCCTACTCCCACGCCCATTTCGGCGCCCAAGCTCGCCCAGAATCGTGTCCAGGTTTCCAGCCACACCCCAGCTCAGCCCAAGGATGCCCCAGCCAGCCCTAGCACACCCAGGCTCGCCCAGACCGAGCCACCTTGAGCCAAGATCGAGCCACCTTGAGCCAAATCAAGCCAAAATGTGCAAAAAACCCAATTTGGCCCATTTAACTCCATTTAAACCCAATTAGAACTAGTATAAATATAATACAATTCTCATTTTTGTAAAAAAAAAAAAACAACTCCCCTCCCAACCCTAACTTGGGTTTGGGATCAAAACTACTCTCAAGCTATTGGATAATTCTCTTTTCTTAGGTTTTAGATTCAAACTCAAGTTTTGATGTATTTTCTTTTCTAGATTTAGGTTTACTTTCATGCTTGGCCTTGGGTTTGTAAGCCTAAGAAGAATCAAATACTCCTTTTGGATTGTTACTTTTGATGCAATTACATTCAAGCTTGTTTTATTTCTTAATTCAAGTAAGTTTCCTTTCAATTTCATGTTTTATGCTTTTATTTTCATGCTTTGTTCTTCATTTTCATGCTTGTTCTTCATGTTATGCCTTTTGCCTTAGCACCTTGATTTCTTGTTAAATCTTAAGAATTGGATATGGAGTCTAGATGAGTGACACATCTAGATCATAGATTGAGTTTAGATCGTCTTGATTTTGAGTTTTTCCTACGCTTTATTTGCAATTTTATTTTCATGCATAGTTTTAGGTTGAATCTTAGATCTACTCTTTGTTGCTTGTTATTTTCCTTAAAGTCTTAACTTTCATGTCAATTTCCATTGCTCTTTCCATTCATGCTTTTAATTTTTGCTAATTTGCATTATTTAGGATTTTATGCATAGTTGTACCTTGTGCATGCATGCTTGTACTTGGTGAAACAATGCTTTTTCTTGCTTATTTGCATTACTTGCTTGCATTTACATATTGAGACATATGACGAGGAATCCGACCAATATGCAATTTCATTTCTTAGCTTAGTTTAGTTAGTTTAATTGCTTTATTTTCATTTTCCTTTATTTTTGCAAGCTTGAAACACATTGAATCCTTCAATTGAATCGAATTCCGATAATACCAAGCCATGAACCCGTTGATTTATTTTAATGATCGAAGATTTCCTAGCACTCTAAGAAATCTTTCTCCGCAATAGTACGGAGTCGATTGTAGAGCGGTACGTTTTCCCGAGTCGTGTCTCTCGAGGATAGATATAATCGGCGGTCGGTGTTTTTAGTCACTCTCTTGTTAAGCTAAATTACACTAATCTACACTAGGAAAGCATTAATTCATTGTTTTGGGTTGAGTTTTTATGCTAAAACTTGAATTAAAAGGGGATTTTAATTAAAAAGGATTTAAATGAAATGAGGGTTTAGGGTATTCGGTTCGTCTCCACAATTAATCGGTTTTCGCAAGGCACTTAATCCACAATTCGGGGTTGTCAATCCCAAATGTCGATCAAGTATTGAGGTCGTCAATCCCAATTCTCGACAAGCTCCGATTAATGGTTCTAAACGAACCTAAACCCTAAACCCCTAACTTCTAAACTAATTGCATCAAATCTAGCTCACAATTAAAAGATAATTCATGGAGGGAAAATCAAGCATTTCAAATTGAAATTGGTCAAAAGGCATTAAATTGAAAAGAAGTCAAATTACCAAAGAGGAGAACTTCATACATCTTTTAAGGACTAAGAGCTTTCTTGGCTAAAAAGAGTAAAAAGCTTGAAAAGAGCATTAATGGAGTTTTGCAAGAACAAGAAGAACAACAAGCTATAAAATTAAACAACCACACACGCCAAAGCAAAATCAACAACACAAACATAACACAACATAAAAAAAAAAAAAGATTACTACCAAATTGCATTCCAAATCCAAACTCCAAATCTTCAAACAACAAACTCCACAATTGAAGGAGGTGTCACTCACTCCAACAATTGCTTCAAAAACAACTAACTAACAACTAATTAGCTAAGCTAAACTAGATCAACCACTAAGCTAACTAAGACTACACTAAACTAGGGATTATAAGCTAGGGTTTTGAAAAGCATGGTAAAGGCTTGGAGGAAATGGAGCAAGCCCCAAATTCCACCAAGGAAGGGGATGTCGATAAGGTTGGAGAGCTGAGTTTATAAATACAAAGTCGCAGGGGTAAAATCATCAAAAAGTGATAAAATTCGCGAGCTGGATTGCGACTCAGTCGATCGACTGAGGACGCTTCGGGCAAGCCGGAAGGTCAAAGCAACAAAAGAGCGGGCTTGCTTCGAGGGTCGAAAGAGAGAGTAGTCGACCACCCAAATGTGATCGTCCCAAAACGGGTCGACGTACTCCTTCGTCTCCCCAACCGTAACATCCACTCTCTCCCCCACTACAAGAAATCTGCTGTTCGATGACGATACATTTCGTCACTAAAAGTCTGTTTTTTCGTCACTGAAGAGAAACGGTGACGAAAATTGAGCGTCAAAGAGGTTGTTATAGTATTGCTGTCACCATTGGTGAAAGTGACAATTTTTTCTAGCGCGTCACGAAATGTTTGGTTTCGATGACGGTCATGTAAATTGTCATCATAGATTATACTATTTGGTGACGCTGAATTCGTCATGTAAGTGATTGAAATATCGTCATCAGAAGATCGGTTTTGTCACCGTATGTTACCATTTTCAATGACGAACACTTAATTTGTCATCATAACATTTGACTTTCCGTGACAAACATAACTACGGTGACAACTGTTTTTTGGGTTATAATGACGCTAATATTGTCATGATATGTACTAAATATTTACCAAATATAATGTTATTCGTCATGATAGATTTGTTTTATAGTGACGCAATATTAACCGTCACTGAACATCTATATTTACAATGACAAACTAATGTGTCACCATTTACTATGAAAGGTGACGATGTATTTTGTCACGAAAAAACTAAAAATATATGACGAATATTATAATCATCACGAAAGGTATTTGTTCGATGATGATCTAATGGGTACATATGGTGACAAACCAATCATCATAAATGATTTATTAAAGCGAAAAATTTATGTGACGCTAAAGTTGTAATAATTGAGTGAACACGATTTGATTATTTATTTTCATAAATTGTCCTACATTAATTTGTCATTAGTCGTTTGTAAGGAATAAATATCATAACGATTAAAATGAAAGCAAAAGAG
>BMAC01001784.1:0-11062 GCA_014905375.1 Phtheirospermum japonicum
CGAATGTCCGACACATTTGAGATGAGCATGGAAGGTAATCTCTCGTACTTTCTCGGTCTTTAAGTCAAACAGCTTGATGACGGTATTTTTCTTTCCCAGACTAAATATGCTAAGAACTTAGTTAGAAAGTTTGGGCTAGAAAGTTAAACTCATAAGAAAACCCCACTGGGTAAAACTGTGAAGCTGTCAAGAGACGATGTTGGTAAGGGTGTTGATAACACCATGTACAGAAGCATGATAGGGAGTCTGTTGCATCTGACAGCAAGTAGATCTGATATTATGTATAGTGTGTATTTGTGTGCTAGATAACAATCTAATCCAAAAGAGTCACACTTGAAATCCGTTAAAAGAATTATTAGGTACATTGCTGGTACAACTGAACTAGGTGTGTGGTATTCAAAAGATACTTGTACTGAAATTGTAGGGTATACTGATTCGGACTGGGCTGGGGATGTGGTAGATAGAAAGAGTACTACAGGGGGATGTTTTTTCTTGGGTAAGAATCTAATCTCTTGGTACATCAAAAAGAAAAATTGTATTTCTCTTTCTACAGCTGAAGCCGAGTACATTTCACCTGAAAGTGCGTGCACACAATTATTATGGATGAACCAAATGATATAATACTATGGTCTGCACATTAGTATCTTGATTGTGTTGTGTGACAATTCCAGTGCAATTGACATCTTGAAAAATCCAGTCCAGCATTCTCGAATTAAACACATTGACATAAGGTACTACTTTATTCAAGACTTAGTTGAGAGGAAGATTGTTAGCCTTGAGCATATTGGAACAGATAACCAGCTTGCTGATATCTTCACTAAGGCATTAGATTTCGAGACCTTCTCTCGTTTGAGAAGAGATCTCGGTATGTGCATTGTCTGAACCAATGTTGGTTTGTGATGTTGTGACACCCAATTTCAACATCAGTCACAAAATCTGTATACTTGTGCATGCATTTTTATCTTTATTTTCATACATAATCCTAATGCATTGAGTTTGATTGAAAGTGCGATAAGTTCCTGTGTTGCAATAAAAGTGATGGCAAAAAGAACCAACCTCTTCAACTAGGTGATTGTGGGACTTGCCCACAGAAACTGGTTTTCTCCCAGGTCCAAAAACAAGAGGTGTCAAACAACAATTGCTGAAGATTAAAAGATTCAAACCCCTTCAAGGATAAAGAAAATCTGGATACAATTTGATCCAATCTTTAAATTTCACCTTCTTGAGAGATCTTGACGTAGTCATTAACTTGGGTTAAGGGGTAAGTTTCCATTGACTTAACCTAAGGCAATGTTGGTTTATAATGTTATCAGTAATAAAAAGCAACATTGGATCAAGTCACTGAAATTATCCCATAGGACATTCATACTTTGTGAAGATGCCATCTTGCTGTGCGTACTATTGCTTGTGTTTTTGTCTATCTTGAAATCTCTTAATTGTGTTTTGAATCTAGCCAACTAAGTGTTTCAGTGGTGTTATAATCGAATGGCTGGACAGGTAATAACGAGTTTAATTTGGAGCGTGATAATTTATATTGCACAAGATAGGTACTGCTGGGCTGATGGTTCAATTAAACCAACTTTCTACTTCGGCCGACTTTGTTTTAAGAGTTGTGCAATTTAATATAAAAAAAATTTTAAAAAGGAGATAATGGTATTGGTTTTGTGATCAAGTAGCCTAAACTAAGGGGGAGTGGTGCTGTTTTAGAAGGAAAAAAAATCGTGTTTTTAAAACCCAAAAATCCGCTGGTGGTAAAATTAGGGTTTTTTCCTTTTATTCTCTATTTTCTCTCTCCTTCAACGGTCATTTTTTGAAAGGATAAATACCTGAATCTTTTTTACCGTTTAATCATTAACCCTCTGCAAATTGAACTCTCAAGCTTCCTTACTTCTCTTCAATTATCTCAATTTCTTATTTCTCTTGTGTTTCTGAGAATTTACAAGATGACGAACTCGCCACCTCCCTCATCTGTTCCAGAGTTGTCGGAAGAGTTCCATCGCTCCAGAAAACAGGTTCTTGCGCCCTATCCCAGAGTTGGTGGCTTGGACATACGCAAAGAAATCGGTGGTGGTTCCTCTTCTAACCCACCACCGGTATCAACATTGTCACACCCTCGCCGGCGCACGACTCTCACGCTGCTGTTCCAGTTCCGTCACTAATTGACACCGTGCCTGAAGCCCAGGTGTTCCCAGGACATCCAGGAATGATATAGACGTTGATAATCCCCCGGATTTAGCGTTTTTTGCTAAGACGTTTGGAAGAGTGGGGAACCCTACCTTGAAAAGGTCCCGGCGGTTGTGCAACATACCTCCCGGCGTTGTGCCGCCCGCTGTACCGAAGAGCAAAGCAGGGCCACGCCGCAATGTGCCAATTGAGCACATGAATCTTGCGTAGGATGTCACAGTGAAGTCCGACTTTGATGATGATGATTACGTCCCTGCACCGGTGGAAGGATCGGTGCCTCTTTTGCCTTCGATACCTAATTTGACGGCTAAGAAGATGCCTCGATGGAAACAGCTTGTGAGGCTGACCGACAAGAGATCTGGCCTGGCGAAAGTCAATGTTTCTCCAGGTTCCACTGCGACTAAATATTCTTCCCCTCCATATACTATTTTGGATTTTATCACCGGCGAAGTCACCAGCTCCTCCAGACCGACTGCCACTATTCCGCCTCTGTCTCCGACTAGTAAGGATCATCCCAATTTTGATCCTGAACTTTTTGAGTATTCCCCTGACTCCTCATTCGATGTGCCTCTTCGCGATATTCTTACTGCCTGCAAAAAGGACAAGAAGAAAAAGAAAGCTGCTGAGGAAGATGATGCTATTCCTCATGTTGGTTCCCCCATAACAACATCACATCATTCTCAGTCTGTTTCGTCTTCCAGCTCTGCCTTTGTTCCGATTGCTTCTCGTGCTCCCACGCCGACTTCTTCCAACGCCTCTGCTCATTCCTAGTCCTCCACGGGAACTCCTTCTAAGCTTGAGGATATGGTGACTTTTTCGGAGAGGTTTCTGACTACCGAAGTTGCAGAGTTGTTTGATGCATACCGTACCCGCCACAAGATTGCTGAGTGTTGAGTTTTATGCAAATTTGTTGCCGTCTATTGTTGATCCAAACTCTGTGAACTATGGCAAAGTGTTTGTGCGTGGTAAAGTGTTTAGTTTCACCCCTGACTTAATTGATGAATTGTTTGGTACTGAGCCATATCGGGGTGATTCTACTATGGATGATATGGATGAGGTTATTTCGTTTTTTTCTGGTGGTATGGTGCATACATGGTTTGATCAGTTGTCGAGCACTAGGCTTTCTTCTCTCTATTCTATTTTGCACAAAGTGTCCATTTGCAACTGGGTTCCCTCCAAGAATACTACGTGTGTTACTCGGCCTCAGGCCCATTTTTTGTACCGGCTTGGACGGGGAATAAAGTACAGTTTCGGGCAGCACGTGTTTGATATTGTTGTGAAGTTTGCCACCACCAGGTCAGACGCATTGTTGTGCTTTCCCTCTTTGATATTCCGCCTACTTGAGAATCAAGGCTTGGAGCTTCATTCGGATGATGTTCTTACTGGGGAGGCTGACTAGTTTGCTTTGAGGGGCCAGCATATTACGAGTGCCAGGGTTATTGATCTCCCTTGGCAGGCACCTTTCCAGACCGATGTTGCTAGTGGTGTTGGGACCGGCGTTCACAACATTGGTCCCAACATGGTCCCCATTTCTGTGCAGGTTCTTAAGGCGCACGTGGCTTGGACTGATGCGCAGATGACCCAGCTGAAGGCACTTCGTGGTTCTCTTATGGAGGCCCTTTTGCCTTCTTGTCAAAAAGGGGGAGAAAATGTTGGCGACGCAAATGAAGATGGTGAGGATGTTGCTACTGATAAGGATGCTGAAGCTGATACGGTTGCTGCCGAGGCCTTGGCAAATCTTGCTTAGGAAAAGCGAAGGAAGAGGATCCGCTCTCTTAATAAGGCCTTGAAGAAGATGAAGAAAATTCAAGAGAAGAAGAAGCGAAAGGATATGGGTGAAGGAACTTCGACATCCCCTCATCGTTCGAAGAGGGTTCGAAGTCAATAAGTTCCTTTTATTTTGTTTTATTTTGATAAGTGGTAGATTGATCACTGTTTGATCAATGTTGGTTTGTAATGTTGGGTTGATGACTTAAAAACATTGGGTGTTTTATTTAGGGGGAGTTAGTTGTTTGTTTTGAACTTATTTTTGTGTGTTAGTATTTTGTCCAGAAAGGCAAAAGGGGGAGATTGTTGAGGAATTTATTCTTGGTAATAATTCCTATTTTGTTATTTGCCTTTATTGGGCACAAAATAAGTTAGGGAACTAGATTTCAGTCTTTATTTGTGTCCTAGTTAATGTTTAAGACTTTAGTTAGTTTCCTAGATTGTATTTAGGATTTGTTTTACTTGTTTACCAAGTTTAGGATTCTAGGATTGTCTATTTAAGATAAGAGAATCCTAAAGCTTGTAAGAACTCTGACGCACGGAATTTTGGAAGCAGAAGACGCACGACGCAAATGAGAAGACGCACGGCAAGGAAAGAAGAAGAAAACTACTTGGATCTATTGTTCTAAATCAACAAGTTATTCGAAGTTGCGTGACCAACGGAGAAGAGCTTTTCAACCTAGGCGACAAGTATTTAGTATCAATTTCTTGATATTTTAGTTTTCATATATTACTTAATATTTTTGTATTGATCGAATAAGAAAGTAATATAGTTTTCGGGTTTGTACACCCAAGTTCACAAGTATTTTACTTGTGAACTGAATTTAATTTACAGTGTTCTTAATTTAATTTCTGCTTCATAATTTTCGATTAACTCTGGTTGATGTTGTTAACCAGTGTTGGCTAACATTCATAAATAACATCACAAATTGAGACTTATTCTCAAAACCATAGACCTTCGAATTTTACAGTTTGTTATGTGCAGAGGATTAATTGCAGAAGGGAATGGTTTGGGTGATAGGAAGAACCCTAATTCGAAAATTGAAGAAGATAAAAATGTTATCTTGGGAATGAAATGTGAGGGTTAAACCGAGAAAGGAAAAGATGGAGCGGCACAGGTGACGACCCGAACGTGAGCGGGTAAAAGGCTCAACTGCTGGGCCTTTGGTGCTATTTATTTTTAGTTGGGCTGGAACTTTTGTTAATTAGAACAAGCCCAATTCTATTTTGTTTTGTTTAGGGAGTCAAATGTCTTTCTTATTTTAATTGGTCCTGCACATTTATCTATTTTTAGGCAAGAAGGAGCAGTAAAAACGCAAGCAGTTACAACATTATTCTAGCATCTTTCTCTCTCAATATTCTCTCTCTCTCTCTCTCGCCCTTTCTTCTTCCTTAAGTTCCTTTACATTTTCCAGCTCCAAAATTATACAGAAAAGAAATACAAAAAAATACAGAAAATTTATAAAAACCGATCTAATCACAACAATTGTAACCAGAGCCAACGATCCTCGGTATGGCAGAAATCACCCACTTCAAGGATCTTCAGGAAGCTCAAGAATGCCTCGATCAAGTGCTGCAAAATGAATCCCAGAAACGAGAAGCCTCAGAGCTGAAACTGCTAGAACAAATAACAGATATTAACTCTGAAGCACAAGCCCAGATTGCAAATATCAAGTCTGCTATACATGAACAAACACATAACCTAACCAATAAGCTGGAGCATCTCACTGCAACCTTGGCCACCCTCCAGATGTAGATCTTGAACCCAAACTGAGGTAAAAATCAGAATGATGGAGAA
This sequence comes from Phtheirospermum japonicum, assembly GCA_014905375.1. Classification (NCBI taxonomy): domain Eukaryota; kingdom Viridiplantae; phylum Streptophyta; class Magnoliopsida; order Lamiales; family Orobanchaceae; genus Phtheirospermum; species Phtheirospermum japonicum. The sequence continues at coordinate 5,750 of BMAC01001784.1, forward strand.
TCCATCCTGGGCAAACCCTTGTCTACACCTATTTCAGAAACAGGAGTCAGGTCAGCCACAACAATAAGGATGAAACCAAAAATTGAATACCTAGGTTCTCAAACCACCAATCCACTACCAAAAATTGACTTTCCCCATTTTGATGGAACACAGCTTAGGTCTTGGATGCTGAAGTGTAATGGTTATTTCAAGTTAGTACCCTTTATGACTGATGCACAGAAGGTTACACTAGCTGCTATGCACTTTGAAGGAAAGGCAGCCCAGTGGTACCAGAACTTTAATAGCAATCAAGGTGAATTATCTTGGGCTCAGTTTTTAGACATCATATCAGCCAGGTCTGAACAACTTAAGGAGACTAAAATTATTGTAGAATTTAATAAATTTAAACACACAGGATCTTACATGGATCATGTACAAAAATTTGAGGAGCTCAAGGCCTGTATGTTAATGCTAAACCAAGGGTATCCAGAAGAGTATTTTATAGCCTGTTTTGTTAGTGGTTTGTCTTAAGATGTGCAAGCTTTAATTACAATGTTTGAACCCAACTAACTGCATCAAGCCATAGATCTGGGAAGGAACTAACTAATTACACTAGATGCTATCACAAGGAAACTAAAGGGAACTACCAGATATACCAGTTTTCCAAACACAAAGGGTGCAAATTCATCAACCTATGGGAAAACAGCTTTTACTCATAACCAGAGACCCCCTACAAAGCTTTTGACCTAAGGTGAGATAGCCTCCAGGAAAGAGAAGGGGCTGTGTTATAATTGTGATGAAAAACTCATGCCAGGCCACATATGCAAGAACAGGATCAACTATATGATTATGACTAAAGAGGAAGAACTGGCCTATTTACAGCATGAGAACTACAGTGATACCCCTGATATCATGGATGAGAATTACAGTGATACCCCTGATATCATGGATGAGGTACAAATGTCTTTCAATGCAATTTCTGGTGAGGATGGAGTCACTACTATGAGGATTTTTTGGAAATAGGGGGTAGCAAATTACACATATTGATTGACTCAGGCAGCACCCTGAGTTTTATCCAAGAGAGCACAGCCAAACAGTTGGGGTGCCACCTCAGCCCAGTCAAACCATTACTTGTTAAGGTGGCAAATAGCCATAAGATGGTGAGTGATAAGTGTGTGGAGGACTTCAGTTGGGAAATGCAAGGTCAACAATTCTATTACCATTTGAGGGTACTACAGAATGAAGGGTGTGACCTCATTTCGGGAGATGATTGGCTCAAATCATGCACACCTGTTGAGTTAGACTATGCTAAAATGACTTTCACAGTCACCCTAAAAGGAAAAAGGAAAAAGATTCAATCCATGACTTCTACAACAGAGTGTAAGTTTATTTCTTGGCCATCCCTATATAAACTAGTGCATGAGGAGAGATGTTCTCAAATAGAGGAGGTTTATTGGGTAACTGTTGCTAAGGCAGATCATGAAACCACTGTTGCCATGGAGGCACTGTTAGAAAAATCCAAAGATGTGTTTGAAGAACCTAAAGGGCTCCCACCTGAGAGGGGCATTGAACATCAAATCATTCTTAAACCTGGGAGCATTCCTAAGAGCCAATATCCATGTAGGACAACACATGATCACAAGGAAACAATTGAGCAGCTGGTTAAAGACATGTTAGATGCAAGCATCATCCAGGATAGTAAGAGCCCTTTTGCATCACTAGTGATTTTGGTAAAAAAGAAGGATGAAACCTTGAGGTTATGTGTTGACTACAGATATTTGAATGGGCTCACAGTCAAACATGATTACCTTATCCCTATAATTGATGAGTTGGATAAACTACATGGGGCCAGGTATTTCTCCAAAATTGATCTAACGAGTGGCTATTTTCAAATTTTAATGAAGCCAGAGCATAGGTTCCTAATTGCTTTCAGCACACACAATGGTCACTATGAATTTCTAGTCATGCCCTTTGGGCTATGCAATGCTCCTGCTACCTTTCAATCATTGATGAACAAAGTTTTTAGAAAACAGCCCAGGAAGAGTGTCTTGGTTTTTTTTGATGACATCTTGGTGTACAACAAGAACTGGAGTGGCCATTTAAAGCATTTAGAGGAAGTGTTGTTAATCCTGAGGGAAAATCAGTTGTATGCTAAGAGTAGCAAGTGCAGTTTTGGAAAGGAAGAGGTGGAGTATCTAGGGCACATTATTTCTAAGGAAGGAGTGTCCACTGACCCCAGAAGATAAAAAGTATGGTCCTGTGGCCTACCCCTAAAATAATTAAACAACTCAGAGGGTTCCTATGGTTGACTAGGTACTACAGGGAGTTCATCAAGGGGTATGGGATCATGAGTAGACCCTTGACTAATCTCCTGAGGAAGGACCAGTTTGGATGGAATGAAGAGGCACAACTAGCTTTTGAGAACTTAAAACAAGCTTTTACAACAACCCCTGTTCTAGCTTTACCTGATTTAAAAAAAAAAAATTATAGTGGAGACAGATGCAAGTGGGAAAGGGGTGGGTGATGTGCTGATGCAAGAGGGGAAACCCATAGCATTTATGAGCAAGATGTTATGTGCCAAGAATCAAGCCCTGTCAGTTTATGAAAGGGAATTCCTAGCAGTGCTAATGGCTGTGCAAAGGTGGAAGCATTACTTACATGAGAATAGGTTTGTAATAAGGACTGATCAACAGGCACTCAAATACCCATTGGATCAAAAGGTGATGACACCTATCCACCAAAAGTGGATGACCAAATTATTAGGTCTGGACTATGAGATATACTACAAAAAAGGGTTGGAGAACAGGGCAGCTGATGCATTGTCAAGGAAGGAGCCAGATGAGGACACATGCACCACTATCACTACAATTACCCCAGACTGGATGAAGGATATTACTCACAGTTACACTGATGATGAGTTGTATCAGAAGGTAATAAAATTTAAAACTCTTAACCCTACCACTCTCTCAGACTTTACCATTTTGGGTGACCTTGTAAGATATAAGGACAGGCTGTATGTGGGAAATAATCAGAAACTTAGAGAATTAATAATGACAGCTATGCACAACTCAGCCTATGGAGGGCATTCAGGGGTATTGGGGACTCACATGAGGACAAAGAGGGTTTTTTATTGGCCTAACATGAAAACAGATATTGTAAGGTGTGTAAAGGAATGTGAGGTATGTCAGAGAAATAAACTAGATCATGGGGGATACCCAGGACCACTCCCAATCCCTGAACAGGCTTGGAGCCACAAATCCATGGATTTTATTGAAGGGTTACCTAAATCACAAGGGAAAGATGTAATCATGGTGGTTGTGGAAAGGTTGAAAAAGTATGCACAATTTTCTTCCTTATCACACCCTTTCACTGTTCTCACAGTGGCTAACATATTCCTGGACACTATATACAAGCTGCATGGATTGCCACTACACATTATCTCAGATAGGGACAAAATCATTACCAGCACATTTTGGAAGGAGTTGTTTAAAATGACGGGTGTACAGTTGAATATGTCAACTGCATACCACCCCCAAACTGATGGGCAGACTAAGAGAGTCAACCAATGCTTGGGAAATTATCTCAGATGTATGGTGCACCATAATCCAAGAAAATGGGCTGAGTGGCTGACCCTAGCTGAGTTTTTGTACAACACTAAATACCACACAATTTTGAAAACCACCCCTTTTGAGGCGCTCTATGGATATCTTCCACCAGTGGGGTTAGTAGGACAATATGTGAGCAACTAAAGTGAGGAGGCTAAACAACTATTGCAGCAAAGGGAGGCAGCTAAACACATAATCAAGGACAACCTCTTGCAAGCACAAAACAAAATGCAAATGTATGCAAACAAGCACAGGCAAGAAATAACTTTTGAAATTGGAGACAAGGTCTTTTCAAAATTGCAACCTTTTAGGCAAAACTCCATTGCAATCCGAAAAAATCTCAAATTGGCCTCCAAATACTACGGACCTTACATAATTACAGAGAAGATAGGGAAGGTGGATTACCATTTGGATCTACCGGAGGAGTCTCGCATACATCCTGTATTCCATGTTTCTTTGCTGAAACCGAGAGTAGGGCCGAGCGCATCCATCTCCACATAATTGTCGGCCACCACGAGTGAAGGTGAGTTTCGAGTCGCGCCGCTTGCTGTTTTGGATTCGCGCACCATCACTAGAAAGGGGGCTGATATTTCGCAAATCTTAGTTCAATGGGTGAACTCCGCTCTTAGCGAGGCTAATTGGGAGGATTTGAAATTTATTCAGAAAAAATTCCCGACATTTGATCCTTGGGGTCAAGGATATGTTAGACGGGGAGGTATTGTTATGTGCAGAGGATTAATTGCAGAAGAGAATGGTTTTGGTGATAGGAAGAACCCTAATTCGAAGATTGAAGAAGATAAAAATGTTATCTTGGGAATGAAATGTGAGGGTCAAACCGAGAAAGGAAAAGATGGAGTGGCACAGGTGGCGACCCGAACGTGAGCTGGTAAAAGGCTCAATTGCAAGGCCTTTGGTGCTATTTATTTTTATTTGGGTTGGACCTTTTTTTAATTAGAACAAGACCAATTCTATTTTGTTTTGTTTAAGGAGTCAAATGTCTTTCTTATTTTAAGTGGTCCTACATATTTAGCTATTTGTAGGAAAGAAAAAGCAAAAACAAAAACAAAAAACACAAGCAGTTACAACATTATTCTGGCATCTTTCTCTCTCAATATTCTCTCTCTCTCTCGCTCTTTCTTCTTCCTCAAGTTCCTTTACATTTTCCAGCTCCAAAATTATACAGAAAAAAATACAGAAAAATACAGAAAAATTATAAAAACCGATCTAATCACTACAAGTTTTTCTTTTGCCTTAAGTATTTACTCTTAGCCTGGTCTTTTACTATCTACGTACCTTTGTATTTAGTTATTTTTTTTATAATTCTCCTTTAATACAATATTATACCCATTAATTATTATATAATCACCTAACTTAGTTTCATACAATTTAGGTTAAATTTATTCTTTTAAATAAAAAATTATAACATAAATTGTATATACCGTAGTAACCCTATATATATATATATATTTATTTTCTAGTTGGGGAAAATAAGTACTCAAAGTCAAGGATCTTATGATCTAGGTGGACAAACTGACCAAGTAAAACGATGATCAACTGAATATAATTGTCCGATTGGAGTCGTCACTCACCAAAAAGGATGTTGAGCTAGAACGAGTGAAAACTGAATTGAAGAAGGTCCACGAAACTATCTCAGAACTCAACAAGGGAAAGGCAAAGCTTGACGAGATTCTGGATATGAGTTTCCCAAAAACTTCGAGACACGAATCGG
>BMAC01001784.1:11087-62956 GCA_014905375.1 Phtheirospermum japonicum
ATATATATATATATATATATATATATAATATATATATATATATATATATATATATATATAATATATATATATATATATATATCTTTATTTTCCTTTATCCCTGATTGCTAAAATGGATTTCTCTGTCTTTAGATATGAAACCCGATGATGAACGACATTAAATTACAAATTCAGGACACCTCTTCGAGGCACGTTCATCGGCGAACAACGGCGGTTAGATAGTGCGATGAACTTTGGAGGTAGTGTGTGGCAATCGGCAATGATTGTGGCAGTAAGCGCAAGCTATGTTGTACTCTAGTTTTTTAGTTTCTACCATGAATTATGGGCTCAACATCCACCACCGGCAAAGTAAAGGTGGTGACGATATATTTAGAGCCTCTTGTAGATCAGTTTTGCAGTAGTGATGTGATGGCGACAACAATGATGAGTGTGGTGAATTGTGTGTTCTATCTTAAATAGTATAATGAAAAGCATGTACTAAATCCGAATTAGTTAACATGTGTAATTTGTAGGTCTATGGTTAATGAAAACAAGTATCAGTAAATGATGTTGCTTTCAGTGTTACAATCATCGAAACTAACATCAACCGGAGTTTAACAAAAATAAGTAATGAAATACAAAAGATAAACACAGCAATTTAAACTCCGTTCACAAGTAAAAGTACTTGTGAACTTGGGTGTACAAACCCAAAAACTATATTACTTTTCTTGTTCAATATCATACATAAAAGATATGAGGTAATATATGAAAAACTAAAGTATCAAACACTATGATACTAAAAATACTTGTCCCCGTGAAAGATGATCTTATCCGTTGGACACTCAACTTCGAAGACCTTCTTGATCTTGGACAATGGCTTCAAATATGTAACTTGCTTATGTTCTTCCTTGATGATTGCGTCGTTGGTGCTTCGTAAAATCCATGCATCAAAAAGATATGTTCTCTTGTGTCTCCACCTTGTCTTAAATAGAAGAGTCGTATATTGGTAAACAATCAAACCAAGTCCTAAACATAATTTAGGAAACTAAATAAAGTCCTAGACATAATCTAGGAAACAAAATCTAGAGTCCTAATTTCTTTTTGTGCCCAAGAAAGGCAAACAACTAAAAAAGAAAAAATTACAAAGAATAAAATTCTCAAAAATCTCCCCCTTTTGCCTTTTTGGACAAAACAACTACGACGCAATAAATTCAAAAACTAACAACTCAAAACTTAAACTCCCCCTAAGTCAAACAACACCCCCTAAATAAATGAACAAGCAAACCAACATCAAAACAACACTACTGCAGAAAGGGAATTCACGACGGTTTTCTGAGGGTTTTTACGGCAGTTTTGGAACTGCAGTTTATATTCACCGCCGTAGTTGTTTACGGCAGTTGTTTTTTAAATCGCCATAGAAAGTGATGCTTTTTATGCTGGTTGTTCTTGAACCACCATAGAAAGTGATGCTTTTTACGGCGGTTTAAAAACCGCCGTAAAAAACAGCGTGTGGTGGATTTTACGGCGGGTTTTTGAAAAATACCTTCTAGAAACTACAAACCAAATCATCCAACACCAGTATCAAACTAAGAACAGAAATCGACAAACCGCCACAAGAGGAGAAAAAGACAGTATGTGTGTCATCACTCTGGTGATCCAGGTCACATTCGACCTTTCTGTAGGAAGATTATTGGTGAGAAAAAGAAGTTTCAGAGGACAAGGTTGTCTACTGAGTCCCATGACAGTGTCCATGTTACTAATACCAAAACCAACACCAGGTTCAAACAGGCCTGAGTAAAAAAGAATGAGATCAAATGCAATATGATCTATGCATCCCTGAAACCCCACGTTCCCGGAGCCTTGTACTTCGACAGCGGTTGCTCCAAGCACATGACCGGCTCTGAAGATCTAATTTCCAACATCGTCAAATTTCAAGGAGGAAAGGTAAAATATGGCGGAGGTGCAAATGGACAGATCATTGGATAATGAATTCTTCATGTTCCTGGTATTGTAAAGCTGGAGAATGTTTTGTTGGTAGAAGGTCTTACTGCAAACTTGATAAGCATAAGCCAGCTTTGCGATGGTGGTTGCAGTGTTAAGATCAATCGTGAGACGTGCGGAGTCTATGACGAGGATGGTGCATGTGTCCTCACTGGTCAGAGGACTTCTGATAACTACTATCAAATCAATGGTGATGTGTTTTGCAAGCTGTCTCAATTGAGTGATGCTGCGGTCTGCCATCAAAAACTCAGTCATGTCAACTACAAGATGCTGAAAAGGTTAGCCAAAAAGGAAGCTGTGAATGGGCTTCCTAAGCTCCACACCAAGATCATCCTTGTTTGCGAGGAATGTCAGAAAGGAAACCAAGTCAGGGTGTCACATCTAAATGTACAAAGTCTCACTACTTCATATTGTTTCGAACTCCTTCATATGGATCTTATGGGACCACTCGAAGTTGAGAGCCTTGGTGGTAAGAGGTATGTTCTTGTAATTACTAGATGATTTTTCCCGTTTTACTTGGGTAGAGTTTTTAAAAGAAAAATCTTAGGCTTTCGAAGTATTTAAAAAACTTGCAAAAAGATTGTGTGTGCGATTTGGTGTGAATATTGGTAGGATTAGGTCTGATCATGGAAAGGAATTTGAGAATGCATCTTTTTCAAACTATTATTCAAAATTAGGTATAAGTCATGAGTTTTCATCACCTATCACCCCTCAACAAAATGGGATAGTAGAACGTAAAAATAGGTCTCTGGCTGAGATTACTAGGACTATGCTCATTTAAAATGGAATTTCTTTGAAGTTTATCTAACGCTTTCTTGTACTTCTTTCATCGAGATCTCCAATGATTTGGACTGTGGGATGGTTCCTATAAATTCTTGATGGTATATACCTCTGATGTAAGTCAATGGGATCAGCTGGATCTTCCTCATATGGATTAGAATCTGATTCTAGAGCACCTCGAGTAAGTGTTGGGTTTGATGTTGAGTCACTAGAACTGTCACCACCAGTTTCTTCAGTTTCAACACCAACGTCTTTGATTTCAACACCTACACTTTCATCTACACCAACCGTGACATTATCTTGAGGATTTTGATCATATACCAGATCATTATCCTGAGCAGGTTTAACACCACTCATCAAATCATCGAACTTGACATTTACCGGCTCAAACATGCTACGTGTCCTGAGATTAAACAGCCTATATGCATGACTGTTTTGGGAATATCCCATGAAGATGCATTTATCACTTTTTGAATCAAGTTTTGCAAGATGATTACTATCATTAAGCACATAGCAAATACATCTAAAGACGTGAAAGTAACTCAAGTTTGGTTTTTTTACCCAAAATAATTTCATAGGGAGTGACACAAGACCCTGGTCTAAAATACACCATATTAATTATATGACATGTAATACTCATAGCTTCATCCTAAAAACGTTTTGCAATGACATTTGAAATGAGCATAGACCTAGTCATCTCAGCAAGAGACCTATTTTTATGTTCTACTATCCCATTTTGTTGAGGGGTGATAGGTGATGAAAACTCATGACTTATACCTAATTTTGAATAATAGTTTGAAAAGGATGCATTCTCAAATTCCTTTCCATGATCAGACCTAATCCTACCAATATTCATACCAAATCGCACACACAATCTTTTTGTAAGTTTTTTAAATGCTTCGAAAGCCTAAGATTTTTCTTTTAAAAACTCTACCCAAAGTAAAACGGGAAAAATCATCTAGTAATTACAAGAACATACCTCTTACCACAAAGGCTCTCAACTTCAAGTGGTCCCATAAGATCCATATGAAGGAGTTCGAAACAATATGAAGTAGTGAGACTTTGTACATTTGGATGTGACACCCTGACTTGGTTTCCTTTCTGACATGCCTCACAAACAGGGATGGTCTTGGTGTGGAGCTTAGGAAGCCCATTCACAGCTTCCTTTTTGGCTAACCTTTTCAGCATCTTGTAGTTGACATGCCCGAGTTTTTGATGCCACACCTCAACATCACTCAATTGAGACAACTTGCAAAACATATCACCATTGATTTGATAGTAGTTATCAGAAGTCCTCTGACCAGTGAGGACACATGCACCATCCTCGCCATAGACTCCGCACTTCTCACGATTGAACTTAACACTGAAACTACCATCGCAAAGCTGGCTTATGCTTATCAAGTTTGCAATAAGACCTTCTACCAACAAAACATTCTCCAGCTTTACAATACCAGGAACATGAAGAATTCATTATCCAATGATCTGGCCATTTGCACCTCCACCATATTTTACCTTTCATCCTTGAAATTTGACGATGTTGGAAATTAGATCTTCAGAACCGGTCATGTGCTTGAAGCAACCACTGTCGAAGTACAAGGCTCCGGGAACGTGGGGTTTCAGCGATGTATAGATCGTATTGCATTTGATCTCATTCTTTTTGACCCAGACCTGTTTGAACCTGGTGTTGGTTTTGGTGTTAGTAACATGGACACTGTCATGGGACTCAGTAGACAACCTTGTCCTCTGAAACTTCTTTTTCTCACCAATAATCTTCCTACAGAAAGGTCGAATGTGACCTGGATCACCAGAGTGATGACACACATACTGTCTTTTTCTCCTCTTGTGGCGGTTTGTCGATTTCTGTTCTTAGTTTGATACTGGTGTTGGATGATTTGGTTTGTAGTCGATTACGTGTCTCGAAGTTTTTGGGAAACTCATATCCAGAATCTCGTCAAGCTTTGCCTTTCCCTTGCTGAGTTCTGAGATAGTTTCGTGGACCTTCTTCAATTCAGTTTTCACTCGTTCTAGCTCAACATCCTTTTTGGTGAGTGACGACTCCAATCGGACAATTATATTAAGTTGATCATCATTTTCCTTGGTCAGTTTGTCCACCTCGATCATAAGATCCTTGACTTTGAGTACTTATTTTCCCCAACTAGCAAATAATTTCTTATCCTCAATGCTCAACTTCTCGTACTCGTCAAGAGATTCATCAACATCTGAATTCAGGCACAAGGTGTTGGTTTTGGTGTTACCAACACGGATGTCATCATCCCACACAATATTAGTTATAATGGTTATGATTAATTCTCATTTCTCACCCACAGACTTATTCTCACCGTAACCAGACTCTCTCTCTCTCTCCTATATATATATGTGTGTGTGTGTGTGTGTGTGTATGTTCCTTTTTTTTTCGTGTGTTAATCCTCGAGTGTTTTCCCGACCCATTATGTACCGTCCCGTTTCGTTGGAACATGAATACCCGTTCCACACTGTCCCAAATGTTGGTACAGTTCGAGACGAAGATGTGATCTCTACAGTTCCGTACTGGAGATGTGTGTGTGTGTGTGTAGGATTAGATTCAAATGAGAACCACTACCGGATATGTGAATCTAAGGCCAATTATAGGTATTTTATCTAATTAAATGGATATATAATATTTTTTTATTTTATGAAAAGTATTGAATTATATGATAAAAATATTATTGGTGTATATAATTTATATATTATAAAAGTACTGTAATTAATTTATAATAAAAATATTAGTTCGCACGTTTATAAGTTAAAAATGATTTTAAACACTAGTTGCTGGTGCATAATAAATAAATATATATATATATATGAGTGGGTTCAATTGAGAACTATGTCATTATTTGCGAACTTGGAAATTAGTACTTTTTATTATATACCAGCAGCGCTTTTATTATACAATCACAGTGCTTTATTGATATTTTAGTTATATACACCAACAGTGCTTTTATTATACAATCCTAATACTTTTAATTAAATAAGAAAATATACAAAAATATGATCCATCTATTTAATTATATCTAAAACTCATAATTGATTTTAAGTTTACATATAATTACATGGTATATATAATATTTTATTATAGTGATATACTATAAATTCAATAACTTCTCCTCCAAAAAAAAAATAAAAAATTACTAGCACGCATTTTGACCACCTTACCTACTACTACCACTTCCGAATTTAATAAGTAAACAAGATAATAGCTTAAACACATGAAGGTGGCCACTAATAATTTCATTCTTGATTTGGTCTGTTCAAGTGATACTCGAAAATTAGGTAAAGTCAAAATTAAATGAGAGGGTGTAAAGCTGAGATCAGCAAATCTGCTTATGATGCTACCTATCATTCACTGTTTCCCATTTTATTTAAAGAGAGTTGTTTTTCTTTTGGCGATCGACTCATTGAAAAAAGTTGACATAAAAGTGTGGGTGAACAGTTAACAAATATCTGTCCCACTCCCACTACTATTTATTTTTATTTAAAAGATACTACTAGAAATTTCTATGATTGATTAAAATGACATATTGCAACCTTCTGATATTAATTGTTAATATAAATAAAATTCTAAACACACATGGTCATTCATCCACACGTCAGATACTTTTCGTGAGTGCGCTTCCCACTTTCCATTAATATATGGTTAAATGTTAATACTCATTTTGCATGTCTCAGAATTCGCAAGAAGATTTAAATACAAACATATTTTCTTAATAAGCTGTATATAATACTGTATTAGATTTCTTCAATATCCATATCAAGAAGTCAAATCAATTATAGTTCACAAGATTATATGGTTACTTTGTTTTATTTTCTTGTCGACTAGGAAGGTGGTATTCATCAAAATTTGATGTGTCCATGACTTTTTCAAAGTCTGATTTTTATTAGTTTTTTTAAATATCTAACTAATTATTGACAATTGACTAGCCCATCATAGCTTATTCTAGATTTTTTGAAGGATAGGCTAGACTAATGAATTATTAGTCATACCAAAATTTTATATTAATATATTATAGTAAAAAAAATAGTATATAAGTAAAAAATCAATACATCATAATACAAATACATTATAGAATAAAAAGTAATACATCATAGTACGGGTCGAAAATTTATAAAAAATTAATAGTTTCAAGTACAAAAATCAATACATCATAATACAAAAATTAATACATTATAATATTATAATATCGGGTCAGATGACCTAATGGGTCATGACTTATCAATCTGGCCTACACAAGTGTTTGCCTTTTTTTTTTTTTTTTTTTTTTTTTTTTTTTTTTTTAATTTTTTATATTGAGTTTAATTTTATAATACAAAACAGAACCCTCCTATATTTTTAAATTAATACTTGTCACCATAGAATTAAGTGACGTTTAATTTATTTAAAAAAAATCTAATAAAATGTCGATTTATATATTTTACTTTCGAAATTTATCATTATATCTCAATCCTAAAAATCATGTATTTCTCGGCTTACCACTAATAGTGTTAAATCCATCTACTTTAATTACTTGAGAGTATATTCAGTGAAAACGTTATTCTAAGAGCACCCACTAGGTAGTTCAAATCGGACAGCCACCAACATTACCCTTGAGTGTGTAGTTTTTGATGAAAGAAGACTTGGACTCACTTCCCATGAGTCGAGCTCCTGCGTGTTGCGTTGGAATTTGAACCGTCGCGAAAGTTGTGTGCCGATCGTAAGGATTCTCACAAGTGAGAAGTTGAGAGTCATGATTGTTTGAAACCCTCACGTCCCTTCCGTAAGATCTTGTTAGTCCGGATTACCTCCTTTTTATGTACTTCCCCTCAGTTTTTGTCCACATCTTTTTTTTTATCAATTCTGTTTCTTCACTTCTTCTTTCTTGCATTTGGAGATTTTCTTAGTCAATTTTTTCCTTATCATTCTTCATCTGTTTTCCTTTCTGCAATAGAATTTCGGTTTTTTCTGCCAAACTATCGACATTATAGGACAGCTCCGATCGCATCATTTATCAGGTCGACAACATTAATGGGATGGAGTTGACGATCACTGGCCAAACTTTTTGAACAACAAGCTTCAAGTTGATGCTGAGATGGCAAGAAAATTGCCAGTCCCTGAGGATCCTCTCCCCTCCCAAAGTCGGAAGGAGAAAGGGAAGATATCATCGAGATATACTTCACGTCGTGCGTCTGGCCCGACAAAAAATTATTTAGGGTCGCCTTTGGGGTTTCATGGCGGATGCTCGACGAGGCCCAACTGTGCCCCAATTACTAGTTGCCCAGAATTTATTTTCGGCCTTTAGCACTTCTGAGGGATATGGTCACCCGAGAAGACTAATGGGACCGACCTCCCTTCGAAAATGACTGGAATTCAAAGTACGACTTTGTCTCTTATCCAAGCCTACAACAGAGGGCAGACTCCTCGAGGTACGATGGAAACATCTGATTCTTGGCTCTTTACAGAATGTTAAAAAATTGAAATTTTAGGCTGGGATTTAACTTTGGATGGGCGACCGGAAGAGGTCAACATACATCAAGATTGGAGGAGAAAATAACATATTATCATATTATCATCCACATCATAGTTTAGTTTTGATTATCTTTTGAAGAATCATAGAGTTTTAGAGTGAGAAACAAGATGAATCAAGAATCGCCATCAACCAATTTGGTTATTTTTATCCTTATTTTCATTATGTCTATTATGTGTTCGATGAATTGTGCGAATGAATTGTCGAACAAGTCTGGCTAAGTTTCTTTATTCTACGGTTTGGAAAACCAAGAAGGCGAACTGGTTCCGACAAGGATTTAAACGGGATGGCGAGTTTATATTGATTATCGTAAGCTAAACGCCATGACTCGCAAAGACCATTTTCCTCTTCCATTCCTTGACCAAATGATTGAAAGATTGGCGGGCCATTCATACTACTGCTTTTTGGATGGCTACTCGGGATATTTCCAAATTCCTATAGCACCCGAGGATCAAGAGAAGACTACCTTCACATGCCCCTTCGGCACATTTGCCTATCGTCAAATGCCATTTGGACTTTGCAATGCACCGGCCACATTCTAACGATGTATGGTAAGTATCTTTTCGGAATATGTTGGCGAGATTATAGAGGTCTTTATGGATGATTTTAGTGTTTATGGTAATTCTTTTGAGGTATGTCTTGAGAACTTATCTTTGATTTCGAAACGTTGTGTCGACACTAATCTTGTACTAAATTGGGAAAAATGTCATTTTATGGTGGAACAAGGTATAGTTCTAAGACACATTGTCTCATTGAAAGGGATTGAAGTCGATAAATCTAAGATTGATACCATAGTTGCGTTGCCTTACCCCGCCAATATGTGAGAAATTCATTCTTTTCTTGGCCATGCAGGATTTTATAGGAGATTTATCAAGGACTTTTCGAAGATCGCATCGCCACTTTGTAGGCTCTTGCAAAAAGATGTGGAGTTCAAGATTGATGATGACTGCAAGAAGTCCTTTGACACACTGAAGGAGTGGCTGACCACCTCTCTAGTTATCCAACCACCAAGATGGGACCTATCATTCGAAATAATGTGCGATGCGAGCGACTATGCTGTGGGAGCCGTGCTAGGGCAGAGAGTGAACAAAGCAACCCATGTGATCTATTATGCATCGAGGACCTTGAACCCTGCCCAAAAAAATTATACTACCATAGAGAAGGAGCTTCTAGCTGTTGTTTTTGCCCTTGAGAAGTTCCGTTCATACATCATTGGATCAAAGGTGGTGGTTTTTAGTGATCAGGAGGCCCTGCGACATCTACTTACAAAGAAGGAGACGAAGCCACGACTCATACGGTGGATTTTACTGCTCCAAGAATTCGATTTGGAAATCAAAGACAAGAAGGGAGCCGAGAATACCGTGGCCGACCACCTTAGTAGATTAGTGCACGTGAAAGACGAGCTTTAACTTGATGAGAGGTTTCCGGACGAGCAACTACTTGCGGTTGAACACGTGGATCCTTGGTACGCCGACTTGGTAAATTTTCTAGTTCCTCGGGTGTTTCCAACAGGACTGACGAAAGCAAGGAGGGACAAGCTGAGGAGTGATGCGAAGTATTATGTATGGGACGATCCATACCTTTGGAGGCATTGTGCTGATCAAGTCATTTGAAGGTGTGTTCCCGAATCAGAGTTCCACGCTATTCTTTCATTTTGCCATTCTCATGCATGTGGAGGACATTTGGATCAAAGAGAACTGCACACAAGGTACTTGATAGTGATTTTTATTGGCCTTCCCTGTTTCGAGATGCGTATGAATTTTGTAAGTCATGTGATAATTGTCAACGTACGGGGAACCTTTTACGGATAAGTCAAATGCCCCAAGTGCCCATAATGGTTTGTGAAATTTTTGATGTGTGGGGCATCGAATTTATGGGCCCCTTTCCTAATTCTTTCAAGCATGTTTATATTTTGCTTGCGGTGGATTATGTCTCCAAGTGGGTGGAAGCGAAAGCCACCTCAACTAATGACTCGAAGGTTGTTGCACGTTTCATTAAATCTCGGATCTTCTCAAGGTTCGGGATCCCTCGAGCTATGATAAGCGATCGTGGCACCCACTTTTGCAACAAAACGGTGGAGGCATTACTCCGAATGTATGGTGTTGCTCATAGGCTTTCTATGGCCTATCATCCTCAAATAAATGGACAAGCCGAAACTTTGAACCGAGAAATGAAGTCCATCTTGGAAAAGACCGTCAAAGCAAACCGCAAGGATTGGAGCATCAAGCTGAAGGATGCACTGTGGGCGTATCGCACGGTGTATAAGACACTAATTGGGATGTCGCCGTATCGCCTTATTTTTGAGAAGCCATGTCACCTGCCGGTGGAGCTCCAACACAAGTCGTTTTGGGCCGTGCAGCAATGCAACTTTGATTTTGATGGAGCCGGTGCGCTAAGGAAGTTACAACTACGAGAATTTGAGGAAATCCAGAACGAAGCGTTTGAAAATTTGCTAATTTATAAAGAGAAGACAAAAGCATTCCATGACTTGAAGATTTCAAGGAAAGAGTTCGTAGTGGGCGAAAAAGTGCTACTTTTTCATTCTCGCCTTAAGCTATTTCCCGGTAAGTTGCGTTCAAGGTGAGTTGGACCGTTTGTTGTCACCCACGTATTCCCGCATGGTGCGGTGGAGATTTTTAGCCCGAAAACGAACAAGATGTTCAAGGTGAATGGACACCAACTCAAACCGTATTATGAAGGGTTTTGCTCTGTTGATGAGGAACGGATGGAGTTGGAAGCGCCACCTACGACTTGATCAAGGGAATAAGTCGAGCCAATGACTTTAAACCAAAGCACTTGTTGGGAGGCAACCCAATGTTTACTTGTTTTATTTTTTATTTTTATTTTTTTTCTTTTTCTTGCAGCTTTGGAGGCAATGACTTGTTTTGGAGTTGTGGGCCACTTTTCAAAGGACCGAGCATCATAATTAATAGGACCAAGACTCCTCGACATTTCCCCGGGTGATTTCTTTTCCTACTCTTTCCTCATAATATTTATGATGTGCTTGTTCTTGTTTTGCTTGAGGACAAGCTAATGTTTAAGTTTGGGGGAGTGAGTTATTGTGGTTATTATTGAGGAGTTTTGTGCTAAAATTTGATAAAATATTTTTTTTTGATAAACACCGGGGGATTAAAAGAAAATAATTAAGAGTACTTGCTTGAATTGCTTTGATGAACTACGTTTCGGTTAAAATCTTTAGTCGTCATTTGATTTAGAGGTCAAAGGTACGCATGTTAGTGCTTTTGTGATTTATATGTGGGGCGTCAATTCTAGATTATTGCGTTGTTGATGTGTACTTGTGGTTGCCGTACTTAATATGAGTTTGTGTGGGGCCTTGAAGTTGGCGATTGCGTGATGATATCTCGTTAGTAGAAACAAAAGTCAAATAAAGTCCGGTTGGGGTATACCGGCATGGTGAAAGTAGAAAATTGAAAAATCAAAAAGAATTGATGTGCCGAAACAGCTGCCTATCCGTATTTATCAAGTGCATTCGCTTACAAATTCCAAAGAGCGAAGTCCAACGAAGATGCTAGTAGCTCAACAATTCATGCATGTGCTCAAAAGGCGCATCACACTATCAAATTCTCAAAACATGGCAGAGGTGAACTCAACAAACCAAACACCCAATCAAGACAATCCTCCTATCCAGTGCCTTATCATCATTATGAAGTCAAGGACGGTAGTGCGGAGCTGCGGACCTCAATTGAAAAAAAATGAAAAATAAAATAAATGGGAGAGAACGAGATATTTGATCAATTCCAACGATGGATAGAGCCAAACCATTGAGTAGCGAGGGGGCACCATAGTGCATTGACGTGACATGTATAAAAAGGGGTTGCCAAGCTACTAGGATCACCTAGGCCAATACATGAAACGTCTAAAATTTCTAAAAATATAGTGGTGTCTAGAGTCCGAATAAATTCACTTGGGTAATTTGAGTGAGTTACTTTTATTATGTTTGTCATATGCTTTAATTCTTCATATTACTTGAGGACAAGAAAGGTTTAAGTCTGGGGGATTTGACAAACGAGAAATTACACGCTAATTGACGGTTTAATTCTGGTAATTTTATGTGCGTAATATTATCATATATGCTTATTTCTCTTATAATTGTTATTATGAGCAATCAAGAACCAATCGTATATTTCTTCTCTATTTTGCGGTATTTGGTGCTATATTTATCTAAGGGTGTCTCACAAGGAAGTAGAGAAACAAGGATTGACGAATCGAGGAGAGAAAAATCAAGAATTAGGATGATGCGTCGATCACGAGGATGGACCGTGTTAGTCGACGTGATGTGCGGTGTGACGCCGAAGGCTGGCTCGCATCAGTCGAGGCCATGTCGATGCTATGTCGGCGCTCATGTTCTAAAGCGTCGATTGAAAGTACGTCAGTCGACGCTATGTCGACGCTCATGTTCTGAAGCGTCGATTGGAAGGGCGTCAGTCGATGCTATGTCGACGCTCATGTTCTGAAGCGTCGATTGGAAGGGCGTCAGTCGACGCTCATGTTCTGAAGCGTCGATTGGAAGGGCGTCAGTCGACGCTACGTCGACGCTCATGTTCTGAAGCGTCGATTGGAAGGGCGTCAGTCGACGCCCATGCAGGACGACGCAGGCAGGTGATTCGCGTCGACGCCGAGGGCTGGTTCGCGTCAGTCGACGCTGACTCGGCAGAATTATTTTAGGAAGAATCTTGGGCGGCAATAAATAGGAATTCTATATAAACCCCGATCCTATTTCGTCCCATAGGCATAATACAACATATCCTAGGGTTCTAAGGAGGTCCAGAGAGGTTCCAACTCGTCCCAAGTCATCCACACGCGAGAGAACTTGAAGATTGACGTTCCAAGATGCAAGATTCAAGTTCAACACATCGTCTCTCCTACTTTATCAAGGATTATGTTTGTTTATCTGAACCTTTTCTTTTATTTTCTTAACTCCATGAGTGAGTAAATTTATTATCTAGTTCTAGGGATGTTGAAACTCTCGTGAAACTATGTTTAATTGATTTATGCATTATTGTTGTTCGTTTGTCATATGCGATTTTTTGTGTTGTTCTATTTTCAATTTATGATTGCTTAATTCTTAATTTGGCTTGATCACCTAGATTAGGGATTGGTTTTCTATTGCTAGAAATAGGATTGCTTCCCGTGTAATTGTCATAATTACTATTTCTCTGAAGCAACTCATGATTGTAAATCGTTAGGGACAACACAACATAGGTTGAATGAACCGATCTTATGCGTTCGTTGCCTAGATTAATCTATTTGCCTAACTATTAATGCTGTTGTTGGGTTAAACCTAGAGAGCTTATTCTAGGTTATTCAATAATTAGATTTAATTAAACAAGGGGGATTCAATACTTAGATTCAATTAGATTCAATTATTCTAGGTGAACTCAACAAATCAAACACCCAATCAAGAAAATCCTCCTATCCAGTGCCTTATCATCATTATGAAGTCAAGTACGGTAGTGCGGAGCTGCGGGCCTCAATTGAAAAAATAAAAATAAATAAATAATAAATGGGAGAGGACGAGATATCTGATCGTAACCAACAATGGATAGAGTAAAACCATTGAGTAATGAGGGGGCACCATAGTGCATTGACGTGACGTGTATAAAAAGGGGTTTCCAAGCTACTGGGATCACCTAGGCCAATACATGAAATGTCTAAGATTTCTAAAAATATAGTGGTGTCTAGAGTCCGAATAAACTCATTTGGCTAATTTGAGTGAATTACTTATACTATGTTTGTCCTATGCTTTAATTTTCATATTGCTTGAGGACAAGCAAGGTTTAAGTCTGGGGGATTTGATAAGCGAGAAATTACACGCTAATTGACGGTTTAATTCTGGTGATTTTATGTGCTTAATATTATCATATATGCTTATTTCTCGCATAATTGTTATTATGAGCAATCAAGCACCAATCGTATATTTCTTCTCTATTTTGCAGTATTTGGTGATATATTTATTGAAGGATTTCTCACAAGGAAGTAGAGAAACGAGGATTAACGAATCGACGAGAGAAAAACCAAGAATCAGGATAGTTGCATCGACAACGCGTCGGTGCCGAGGATGGATCGCGTCAGTCGATGCGATGTGAAGTGTTGCGCTGGCTATGTGCGCGTCGATCGATGCTGGGTCGACGTAATGTCGATGGGAAGCTGCTGAAGCGTCGATAGAAGGTCTGTCAGTCGACATAATGTCGACGCTCATGCTCTGAAGCGTCGATTAAAAGGGCGTCAGTCGACGCAATGTCGACGCTCATGCTCTGAAGCGTCGATTGGAAGGGTGTCAGTCGACGCCCATGTAGGACAACACGGGAAGGTGATGTGCGTCGACGCTGAAGGCTGGTTCCCGTCAGTCGACGCTCCGTCGACGCCGACTCGGCCGAGCTATTTTTGGAAGAAAACTTGCGCGGAAAGAAAAAGGAGTCCTATATAAACCCGACCTAATCCCGTCCAAAAGACAACTTTTGATACACATAACATATCCTAGGGTTCTAAGGAGTTCCAAGAGAGGTCCCAAGTCATTCCAATTCATCCATACGGAAGAGAACTTGAAGATTGAAGATCAAAACAGGGAAAATTTCATTTTTGGTACATTATGTTGGTCACTTTCCAGAAAAGGTACGTGATGTTGGCCAGCATCAAACTACATACATTAAGTTGACAAATTTATCAAATTTGGTACAAAAAAAGCCCAATCGGGCTCTGATACTTACATGACATGATTTAATCATTTATTATAATTTTTAATTTAAAAATTAATTTAAAAACTGATTTCTTATCATTTTAAATTTAAAAATTAATTTCTTATCATTTTAAAATTAATTTAAAAATTAATTTAATTTAAAAATTGATATAAAAATTAATTTAATTTAAAAATTAATATAAAAATTGATTTTTTATCATTTTTAATTTAAAGATTAATTTCTTATCATTTTAAAATTAATTTAAAAATTAATTTCTTATCATTTCAAAAGTTAATTTAATTAAAAATTATTTTAAAAATTAATTTCTTATCATTTTTAATTTTAAAAATTAATTTCTTATCATTTTAAAATTAATTTAAAAATTAATTTCTTATCATTTCTAATTTAAAAATTAATTTAAAAATTAATTTCTTATCATTTTTAATTTAAATATTAATTTGAAAATTAATTTCTTATCATTTTAAAATTAATTTAAAAATTAATTTCTTATCATTTCTAATTTAAAAATTAATTTAATTTAGAAATTAATTTAAAAATTATTTTATCATCATTTTAAAATTAATTTAAAAATAAATTTAATTTAAAAATTATTTTCTTATCATTTTATTAATTTAAAACTAATTTCTTATCATTTTTAATTTAAAAATTAATTTCTAAATTAAATTAATTTTTAAGTTAATTTTAAAATGATAAGAAATTATTTTTTAATTAATTCTTAAATTTAAAATGATAGAAAATGAATTTTATATTAATTTTTAAATTAAATTAATTTTTAAATTAATTTTAAAATAATAAGAAATTAATTTTTATATTGAAAATGATAAGAAATCAGTTTTAAATTAATTTTTAAATTAAAAATGATAAGAAATGATTAAATCATGACATGTAAACATCAAAGCCCGATTGGGCTTTTTTTGTACCAAATTTGATAAATTTGCCAACTTAATGTATGTAGTTTGATGCTGGCCAACATCACGTACCTTTTCTGGAAAGTGGCCAACATAATGTACCAAAAATGAGATTATCCCGATCAAAACACAAGATTCAAGTTCTACACATCGTCTCTCCTATTTTATCAAGGATTATGTTTGTTTATCTGAACTTTTTCTTTTATTTTCTCAACTCCATGAGTGGGTAAACTTATTATCTAGTTCTAGGGATGTTGAAACCCTCGTGAAACTATGTTTGATGGATTTATGCAGTATTATCTTTCGTTCTCATATGCGATTGTTTGTGTTGTTCTAATTTCAACTTATGATTGCTTAATTCTTAATTTGGCTTGATCACCTAGATTAGGGATTTGTTATCTATTGCTAGAAATAAGATTGCTTCCCGTGTAATTGTCGTAATTACTATTTCTCCGAAGCAACTAATGATTGTAAATCGTTAGGGACAACACAACATAGGTTGAATGAACCGAGCTTATGCGTTTGTTACCTAGATTAATCTATTTGCCTAATTATTAATGTTGTTGTTGGGTTGAACCTAGAGAGCTTATTTTAGGTTGTTCAATTATTAGATTCAATTAAAGAGCTTATTTTAATTGAGTAAACGGTAAGGGCAAATTCGAGTAGCAGAGCTTATTGTTACTTAGGGTTTTAGTCGCATATGATGAATGGATTATGATATTGTGATTGGTTAAATGAGTGAATCTAGGGTGGGAACTGAACTAGAACTAGACTTTTATTATTATTGAATTCTCCGTTAATTATTTTCTCGCTAGTTAATTGCTTATTTATTTTATTAGTTAATTTAATTCATAATTCCTACCCCCAATTATTTATTTAAATAAAATACGAATCATCAGAATCTAACCACACTCCTCATGGGTTCGACCCTTACTTATCGCTGCTACTAGTTAGTGGAGAAAAGTTGAGGAAAATAAATATTTAATTTGACGCTTACGACGAGGCGGTCAGCTGACCAACTGGATTACACCAATGTCATCAAGCTTGTTCTAGCTATTATATTTTGATAGCTTAGTAGTTCCCCTCATGATGTGGGCCGAGGGTGCGAGACCGAGGTGGATATCGAAGCACTCCAAAAGAAGATAACCAGTATCAGGGAGGATCACGAATTGTGTGAAGGCATCTTTGGTCCTCTTTGGGTTGAGGTCAACATGGTAAGGAAGCGGCTGAGGGAGGAAATGCATACTACACTGAGAGCATCTTAGTAGGAGGTTGAGACCATCCAGAATGAGTCTTTTGATGAAAAGGTGGAGGGGATAATCGAAGGAAAAAATCTTGGGGATGAGGAGTATCAAAGGGATCATATGCCCATGATTAACTGTGTTGAGCTCATTACCCAGAAGAAGAAGCATCTCAGGGAGAATAAGCAGAAGAAGAGAGAGAAGGTATCTATCTCAGCTACTACTAACATTGTGGAGGCCGACGAGAAGTTTGATGATGATAATGAGAAGTGGTCAATGTTATTTTGGTTTCCCAGGTTATTGGTGTCGACCTTCCTACTTACTGTGATGGGTTTGACAACCTTTGTAACGATCCTCTCATTGGTCCTAACAATGGACGCCTCTGCCAACTAGCCCAGTGCCTCGCAACCTCCTGTTTTTGCTATTTGATTACTATTATTGTATCAACGATCCTCTCATTGTCCATAACAATGGGTTCTACATTTTCCTGACTTGTGCATTAAGCTGTCGGGATGGTATGTAACAAATTTTTTTTCTTTTCTTGTGAAGTTTTTACATTTTCTTCCATGCTTGGATTTTATTCTTTTATCTTATTATTTCTTTTATCACCTTGTTTCCTTTTTCTTATGTTTTGAGTAGAGCACTGCGCTTGAGTGGAAGGCGCTCGTTCCTTGGAGTCTAGTGATCAGATGACCTGTTGACCTGAGAGAACCTTTAGAGTTTTTACATTTAGTAGTTTTCGAGTTGACTTATTAATGTTTTTAGATTTTTTAGGTGCATATGTTCTCATGTGTCCTTTTGGTTTGATTGATGTCTTTTCTGATTCCCAACCGCTTCCCACTTTGTGGGTCGATAGTCGAGTGATAATAAAAACTTGTTAGTTTATTATACTCTATCTAACTTCAAGTATACTATGTAGATGTAATATGAAATGAGCAAGGTTGATTCCACAAGGACCATATATTTATTCAAAGTTGACAAGTCGTATAATCTAATTAATATATAGTTTTATATATGATTCAAAAGATGATCTGTTATTTTTGTCATTTGAATAGCGATCATAATCTAAACAAAATTATGAACTAATAATTTATCCAAAAATAAAACACAATTTTTGAGATAGAATATATCAAAAGATGGGGTTATTCCGGGGATTGCAATAATTCTCAATATTCTTGCTTTTCAATCAATCAATTGTTCTTTGTGATTAACTATAAGCTAATAACAAATATAGTTTAATCCTTCTCTTGAAGTGATTAGACCATAGATGCTAAGTATGAAACAACGTCTCCATTTGAAATCATACTTAAAACTCCAAAAGGTTTTAAACATAAATACAACTTCACTACTAATCTCAACCCTCTCGTTCTTGTTGATTAAAGTGTTTCATATTTGAAAGCATATTGATAAAACTCATCTTTCATATCTTTGGAATTATGTTTCATCAAACTATTTAGTTATAAAAGGTTGTCAATCAAACTATAAGCATAAGTGGTTGTCAATCACTTAAGCAACGATTAAATGAATAACACAAAAATAGAGAACGGATCATACTCAATTGAAAACAAAAAGTAGCTAGACATTTTCATTGAATAAGCTAGGGAATTCATCAAAAACATAATATTCAATTGTAAAGACTATGGAAAGATAAATAGTATGGAATAAGTGGATCCTTTGATCATCGTACTCCTGGTGTTTCTTCTCCAACCCCTCAAAAAAACTCTCAATCACATAATTTGAAACTATTCTTAATATTCTATGGGAATGTATTATTTTCTACTAATGGATGTTGTAAGGAATGTTGAGATGTATCTGGACTAGTTTGAGACCTCCTTTTATATCTGTTTCAACCCAAAATATGACCAACGTTAATAACAATGCTAGGAACCTTGAACACCCTTCTGATCTGCACACAGAAACATGTTAGAAAGGACCACCGGTGGTTTTCCGGTGGAAACCTCTCCGATGCAAGCAAAGAAGGAATGCACAAAGAATGAAATACCTCCCTCAGCCTTGGGGATGAGATATTTATAGCTTTTCCCAATGGGGACCCTTTCTGGGATCTCGGGAATAAGGGCCGTGAATTAGGGGCCTTTGAGGCAACAAATTCTGACAAGTGGTCCCACTTGTCTTCCTCAAAGGGGGTCAGGAGAACAGGTCTTCCCTGGGCCTGCTTTTTCCCCAATTCTTCCCACCTCGGGACGATCATGTTTTCTAGGAGGAGTCAGGTCAAACCTTACCCAGGCCTGAACTGTCTCGATCTCCTTTTTATTATACCAGGTCAGGTCTACAGTCCTGACTTATCCTGAATTGATCTTCTAATGACTTTCCCAAGGATCTCTTCTAGATATCAGCTCAGCGTAATCTTCTTTATAGAGTAGATCAGGCCTTGCTTTGAGAGGAAGATCTGACTGAAAACACTGGTCACTCTGGTCCGACCGTGCTTATCCAGCGGTTTCCCAAATCAGGTCTACCCACACCAGGTCCGACCTATTCCTATCACATCAATATCCAACCATGGAATCTCCGCCTTCAATTCAACTCTTTAAAGTTTCTTAGCTGTTCACGACAAGAGTCGCGACGGCAAACCAGATCGCAAACACATACAGTGAAAATAACAACTAGTAACGACCCTAGTCGCGATCGCAAAGGTGGTCGTGATTGGTTGTCGTGAAAACATTTTCTAGTATCGGTTTGAGTTACGATCGCGAATAGGTCTCTAGGATCAATAGCCTTGGTGTAAATCTTTATGATGTTCACCTTTATTCTCTTTTAAGCCCAAATTAGCTTCAAAATCCTACAAAAATAACACAAAAATACCAAACATATAATAACGTCTAAATAATAGAAAATCAAGCTAAAATACATTATAAATGCATAAATAGTAGTTGAAACCCAATCAAATAAGATGAATTATTTGCTTCAGAAGTATCATTTTTAAATTATAAACACAACATAAGGACTTAATCAAAACAATCATTTTCCCTTTAACCACTAGCTTCAAAACAATGATCCTTGCAATGTAAGTGTTTCACTCATCATACAAGTGTTTGATTAGGACATTGGTACAATAAATATGAAATCAATGCATACACTCTAACATAAGCTTGCAAATCATTTACCTCTCCACTACTCATTGTGTACAAAAGACAACAATCAAATAGGTCTTTTTATTATGGTTGTAATGTAGGCTCTTTGGTAAGGTATGAAATATTTGGATAAAAGTGACAATAGTGTAAGCTACCACACAAAAATACCACAACTACCCTCTGTTTAAACTCTTAAAGCTTTTTTGAATGCTTCACCTTAACCTCAAAACCCATTAGTCTGAAAATCTTAGCCTTATTACTTAGAATATGAACCTACTCAATTTATACCACAAAACTAGGGAAAATTGCTTTTTTAGTACATTATATTGTCCACTTTCCAAAAAAAAATACATGATATTGTCCACCATCAAAACACATCCACTAACTTGACAAATTTATCAAAAAAGGTCCAAAATTATCATGTTCGGGCCGAGTTGCTGACGTTGTAGGATTATATATATTCTTATCATTTGTTATTTAATTTTAATCATTAAATGAAAAAATAAATTACAATTTACCAACTTTACCCAATCTATTTTCCCCCCTTTCTCTTTCCCTTTTTATTTTTTCTCCCAACAAGTTTCCGATTTTTTTTCCCATTATTTTCCTTTTCTCCTCGAATATAAGTTAAATTCAACATTAAATTGAAAGTTTATATCTTGGAAAGTTGTTAGGCATGAAAAGGGATTTTTGTCCCTAATTCGATTGCCCCATCTCTTTCTTCTTTTTCTTCTTCTAAATTCAGAGATCGGCCGCATCTCCTACTCCCTAACTCATCGATGGCGGTGGCGGCATTCAACAAATGGAAGCAGAGATGGTGGCTCAATGGTGGCGGCGGCATGGCTTGACAGTGACAGCGGCGACCCACAACGGTGGGGGTGGATTCGACTTAAATTGGCAGGCGACCTCTTCGCCTTCAATTGACGGCGGCTGCGGACTTGTTAAGGTGGCTAAGGCGATGACTTCTCCGGCTCCGCGGCGGGGATGCTGACAGTGGAGTTGGGTCTCAACATCGGTTCGATTCAACAACGGCGCTCGACCATGGTTGGGACGGACTGAAAGTGATGGCTCGCAGGTCTGGAAGTGGCGACGCTAAAGTACGGCCCTGGTGGTGATGACGTTCAGCGGTTTCTTCCAAAAATCTGTGGCAGGGCACGACTGATAAGGGCAGTGGTCATGGTGGCAGTGTGGCGGTGCTCGAAAGCAGTTGTGGGGGGTTGCGTTTGGCAGTGGAGATGATGGGGTCTCAGGAAATTCGGTAGGCGGCGATGATGGTTTGAAATCGCCGACGGTCTGTGGTGGAGATGGTTCGGGTTGGCGTTCGTGATGGCTCAGAGTCGAAGCCCTGACTTTGGGTCCGTATGTGCCAGCAGTGGTGATCCAGATGGTTCTCGTGGATGGCTCTAAATTTAGTTGGATTGGACAGGGGTCCGATTGGGGTTGTGGTGGCAGTTTGCCAGCTGTTGGGATGACAGTGGTTCGGTGATGGGTCTTGTTTCACGAAGGGTCTCGTCCTTTTCCTTAGGCCGCAAGATTTGGGGAAACGGTGGTGATGGGTTTTGACTCAGGCTGTCGTGGCTTAGAGGTGGCTATGGTGTCTACGTTGGGGACTGAAGTCGGAGCCATCTGGGCTGTCATAGAAATTGTAGTGGTTACTGGAAATTGGGCTGTGGTTTTGGCCAAAAAATGGGTTGTGGTCTACTTCCCGACATTCTTAGAAGGGGAAAGAGAAAAAATAAAAGAAAAATGAAAGTGGAGGGAAGGATACAATAGATAAATCCTATTGTTGTCATTTTATTAACCATTTAAAATTAAATAACAAATGATAAGAAAATATATAATCCTGCCACGTCAGCAACTCGTTCCGAACATGATAATTTTGGACCTTTTTTGATAAATTTGTCAAGTTAGTGCATGTGTTTTGATAGTGGACAATAACATGTTACCTTTTTTGGAAAGTGGACAATTTAATGTACTCAAAAGGCAATTTTTCCCACAAAACTACTAAACTTCTTTGTTTTTACTTTAAGCATTATTTAGACTTTGATATTTATTTTTAAAATACAAATAAACATAAACTTTATAAAATAGGCTTTTATACTCCTATTTTCAAAGTTCGTGGATTTTATTTATTGAATGAACTTTGACGCCTACTAAAAAAAAAACAAATCCCTACACCCAATAATCAATCTACTAAAATTAACCAACATATATATTTCAACTCTCACAACTCATAAGAACCTCAATACCATAAAATGAGCTCATGGCTATCAAAGAATGGGAATAAAAGCTCAACGGGACTAACCAGGGATTATTTTATTTTCGTAGAATCTGTTTATAGAAATGGCTGAAATCGGGTTTCAAAACATATACCTAAACCATTCTCCGGTTTTACGTACATTATACAACCTTAAGAATAAACATAAAAATTTATAAAGAGATACACACACGATAGATAATTCACACAAAAAAGAAAAATGATTGATTATCAGTCAAAATGGCCCAAATTTCACAACTATATCATTTTTCAAAATCAAGAAACTAATATTTTTAAGTCAATGTATAACAACCAAAGTTCAAGCATGTGTTTTTTTATAAATATAGATCTTTTTTGAAAACCAACTCATCCTTAATACATCATCAGTTATTTGACAAAAAGCCCATACAAATGCAAATTCCATCAAATGAATCAAATATTATTATTACATACCAAGTTATCCACAAATTCCTCGTTATTTCTAATAAATCAATTAAGCATGAAAATAAGATTAAAAATAATAAACATAAAAATGAAATAAAAACAACTAATACAATCTTATATGAAATTCGAGATGGTAATATATATAAACAAAGTATACTAAATTTACATTCCCCCAAACTTATTTTTTACTATGTAGTAATAAGTTTGGAAAAGAAAAAATAGTTTACTTTAGTGAGACTCACAAATTTCATGGCGAGTCAGAGGGGAAAAGCTCAGACTCGTAGTCAAACTGGAAAATATGGGAATTATCCATCCAACTCATCATCCTCATCATCCATCGCACATCTCTACTTATTTCTGCATATTCCACTGCATCTCGATGGCGCCTCAGTCCTTATCTTGCTCTCTTAAGAGCACTTCTGGATTCTCAATGTTCTCGCGAGTTAAGGTTCCAGTTAGTTTAATCTCGGAGGCCATCATATGAGGTGAGTGCCGGATTTAGGAGCAATAAATCATCTTTCGCTCTTTTTTAGAGACGATATTAACCCTTATACAGAAGGATCATTTTCAAATTTCTCAAATGCTCA
Source organism: Phtheirospermum japonicum (assembly GCA_014905375.1). Classification (NCBI taxonomy): domain Eukaryota; kingdom Viridiplantae; phylum Streptophyta; class Magnoliopsida; order Lamiales; family Orobanchaceae; genus Phtheirospermum; species Phtheirospermum japonicum. The sequence continues at coordinate 34,630 of BMAC01001784.1, forward strand.
ATGTCCAACTCTATGTTTCCCGAAATCGCTCACCTTCTTTCTTCACGGATGCCCAAAAGTTTTGCAATTAGTGTGATGAGGCCCCCGATGCATATGGAGCCCTTCTTTATGTTTTATTATTAGATGAATTGCTTGAATAGATCCCAAGAGATGTTGAATGTCATTCTTGATAACATACACCACAATGCCACTAACTTTTCTCTATGCATACCTCTGTTTTTGAAATAAGCAATTATCATCAATGATATCACCCTTTGAATGTATTTCAACATTGGGTTTCGAATCTCGGAGGCCTTGGAATTATTCCTGTTAAAATCCAAGCCTTGTTCCTCAGTCCCCTTGCTAATTATGAACAAACTCATCCTGGTTGTAGTTCACCATCTCATACATTCAAAATCCTCTACCGGGGAGATTAAAGAGCGTCGTGACTTGGGACAAGATGAGATGGTGTGTGGTGTTTTCAAATTGGAAAGAGATTGCCTCTGGATCTCTCATCAATATCACCCTTTTGACTTTGAGGGTGCTCAAAAACTACAATGTCAACGTCTCTTTCACTGGCTATATTCATAACTTCAAGCCATCATTCTACCCAATTTGACTAAAAAGTCGATTTAAGTTATCTTCTATCCAAAGCACTTACATGCACACCGGGCTCGCGTACTTTGTAGCTCAAAATACTAACTTGAAAAGTTGGTCCCAATTTTCTTGGCTCTGGAGTGAGTTTAGGTTCACCCCAAGTAGTTGCAAATCGGTTGCCGGATTGGGTGCATATTCATCTTCCTCCCAACCAACGCTTCCTTTTACGTCTTTAGCTATACTCTCTCTTACATCAAGAATTGTTTTTACAAATGGTGATATCATCACCTTAATGTCTCCTTTTTCCCACATTCTAAAGTCCACTTCTTTGCTTCGAATTTCTTGCAAATATTCAAAAAAATTCCAGACATCAAAATAATAATCATTAAATTTGTGCAAACTATTCTTGATTCAAAGATGTAATAAAGACATTATCAACACAAGTATCAAAATTATCTATCCTTTTACACTCTTCAATATATTGAACATCATCACATATTTTATAACATTATTCAAAATTTATGCTCATCACTGAAACGCAATGTGAGTTCTCCTTTTTCTACGTCAAACAAGAGACCTAATATCAACAACATGTTCTTATCCTCCTCCATGTCCAATACTAAAAAATCTACTGGAAAGAAGAAGTCATCGACTTTCATTAACACATCCTCCACTATACCCTTTGGTATGTCAAGAATATATCCACCATTTGGAGTTTGATTTTCATTTTTAATCTTTAATTTCTTAAATATCAATAAGTGCATTAGATTTATGCTCGCACTAAGATCACACAAAGCATTCTCAACCAGACTTCCTCCAATAGTACACGGGATCTTGAAACTCCTAGGATCCTTAAATTTAATAGGTAAATCCTTTTGGTTGACCAAACTTCATTCCTCGGTTAGGTTCACGGTCTTGTAATCCTCAAGACTTCTCTTTTTTTCTTACCAACTCTTTCAAGTCATAGTTTGGCATCTCCATCAAAGCATCAACAAAAGGTATGTTTGTATGGATTTTTTGAAAGATATCTATAAACATAGAAAAGTGCTCATCTATTTTTCTATTTTGAGCTTTTTCCAAAAATGATAAAGTATTAGAAAATCTAGGAAAGGTAAGAATATATTTTTTCTTCTCAACTCCTTTCTCCACTTCAATCACGTCTTCCTCAACATCTTTGTCTGCATCTTTTGTATATCGTTCAAGCTAAATACTTGGCACCTTTGGACCATCATACTCCTCTCTGATCCTCAAATGAATCGCATTCACTTTCTCTTTAGGGCTTAATATTGTATTTCTCAGAAATTGCCCTTTCTTATGTTAGTTACCAATGATTATAGCAAACTGACAAATATGAGTCTCAAGTGACTTCATGTGGGTCCCAAATAACCCATTCATCTAATATAGTTTTGCCTCAAAACTATAATTCATTTCACCTATAAATGTGGTGAACATTTATTGTATACTTAGCTTATGTCCCTTAATGATTACCCCATTCATCATCGAAAAACCTAGTGGTAGTTGGAGTGAGTGGTTTGGATTGGTGTATGAGAATTTCGAATGATTTACCATTCCTGGATGGTATTGATTTATGCTTGGTTGCTTCTATAGTTATTATTGAAGTTTCTTTTGTTGACAAAATTTATGTCTTCAACTGCTTCATGCATAACTACCCCACTTGCTTGGTTTGGTGAGATACCTAAACTTGATGACATCATCATGTCGAATTTGCTATTCATCGCCACTAATTGTTGCATCATAGAAGTGATCAAGTCATTATTGCCCACTATAGCTACCTTCTTCATCATCGATCATTCTATCAACCATTGATATCTATTGACCGCCATTTCTTTCAATATGTTCATCACCTCTATGGTGATTTTTGCTAACAAGACACCTCCTGCTAAAGCATCCACCATCACTTTAGTGTGTCCACTCAACCCATTGTAAAAGTAGCAAATTTCTTGGTCTTTGCAAAAAACATGTTGGGGGAATCTACTCAATAGTTCTTAGAATCTTTATCATCCTCATCTAGTTGATCTCCATCTAGTTGGAGAAATTAGCTAATCTTGCTCTTGAAATTTTGTGTCTTGATTGGTGGAAAGAACTTGAGTAAATAATTTTGACACATCTCATCCCATGTGTAAATGGCTTCGAAGAATAGCGTGTTGTACCAAAACTTCGCCTTATCCCTTAAAAGAGACATGGAATAGGCGGAGTTTAATTTCATCTCCTGGGACTCTGTTCATCTTGATGGTCCCACATATCTCAAAGAACAGTGCTAAATGCATAGTCAGATCATTTATTGCACTTCCCTCAAACTGGTTCTGTTGAACCATCGTAATGAATACAATTTTCAACTCAAAGTTGTTTGCCAAAATTACTAGCCCATTCGATCTTCCATGAGCTTGTATAGTATTGGGTTGGAACATGGTTAGAATGGTCGGTTGTGCATCTTGTTATTTTGGTCCTTGTTGTTGTAACTGTGCTTGCAACACTTGCAATTGTTGTTGGAGCTGAATTATTTGAACGTTCATGTTAGTGCGTCTGCTATTTTCCTGTTGAGTCATTTGGACTTGTTTTGTCTAAAGTCGCCTCAATTTAAGGATTGATGAGTTCCAAAGGTGCCCCTTTAGAATGTGTGCGAATGCATTACCCGCAAACCAACAAATAAAGACTCCAATCAAAAGAAAAACTAATGTTTAAATTACAAGTATTTTATCAATTATACAATTATCAACTGAAAGTTAATGGTCCCCGACGAAGGTGCTAAAAACTTAAATGCTTCCCACTTTGTGAGTGGATAATCCAGTGATAATAAAAACTTGTTTGTTTATTATATTCCCTCTCACTGCAAGTTTACAATATAGATATAGTACGAAATGAGAAAGGTCGATTCCACAAGGACCATATAGTGATTCAAAGTTGAGAAGTAGTATAATCTAGAAAGTAGTTTTATATAAATAATTCAAAAGATGGTTTGCTATTTTTGTCATATGAACAATGACTACTAAATGAAATTATGAACTAATAATTTATCCAAAAAAAAAACAAAACAATTAGTACGATAAAAAACCAAAAAAGAAAAGGTGGGGTTATTCCAAGGTATAGGATTGCGATGAATTTTCAATGTTCTTCCTTTTCAATCATCAAGTATTGTCTGTAATTCAACTCACTATAAGCCAATCACCAATATAGTTTAACCCTTCTCTTGAAGTGATTATACAATAGATTCTAGGTGTAAAACAACATCTCCATTTGAAATCATAGTTAGAACTCCAAAAGGTTTTAAAAAGATTTATACAACTTCACTACTAATCTCAAACCTCTCAGTTTGTTAATTAGAGTGTTTTGTGTTTGAAAGCCTATTAATAAACCTTATCTCTCGAATTATGATTCATCAAACTATTAGTCATAAAAGGTTGTCAATCAAAACTATATAAACATAAATGGTTGTCAATCACTTATGCAACGATGAGATCAGAACGCAAAAATAGTATAGGGATCATACTCAATGGAAAGCAAGATTAAAATATTATTTATTTATTATTTCTCCAAACCCTAGAATAAAAGAAAAAGTATCTAGACATGTTCATGAAATAAGCTAGACAATTCATTGAACACATAACATTCATAAGTAAAACAAAAAGAAGTATAAACCATATGGAATATGTGGATATTTCGATCTTTGTACTCTTGGTGATTCATCACTTAATCCCTCTAAAACTCTCATTCTCACAATTTGAAACTATTCTATCGAAATGTACAATTCTATACTAGTGGATGTTTGACTTGTACATGTTTGTGTGTATTATTTGTATGATTTTATGCCTTTTTTGTGCGCTTTAGTCCGTTTTGAGTCGTGTTTTGTCCCATTTTTCCTTGTTTTGCATTTTTGTAGCTTCTTTTCGTCTATTCAGTATTTTTCATTTTTTTCTCATATTTTTGTAGATTTTCATGTTATTTTATTTTTCTTAGTTTTAAGATAGTCGATGAAGACAAAAGTTTTAGTGGTTATTGTATAGTATAAGGTTCGTGTGGCTTGGTATTATCGGAATTCAATTGATTTGTGCGAATCAATGAGTTTTTAACTTGTGAAATTTGAGGAAAAGTGAGAATAAATGCAATATGAATGAAAATAAATGATTAGCTATGAAGATCTATGAAAGTAAATGCATGTATTTTGGATGCCTCTTGCGTATGCCATATTGAAATTGCAAGCAATAATCAAAATAAGCAAAGAAAAACAAGAAAACAACAAGGCACAAGCATTAAAACCTAAGTTACAACTATATTTTGTCCCATTTTTCCTTGTTTTGCATTTTGTAGCTTCTTTTCATCTATTCAGTATTTTTCATTTTTTTCTCATCTTTTTGGAGATTTTCATGTTATTTTATTTTTCTTAGTTTTAAGATAGTCGATGAAGAGAAAAGTTTTAGTGGTTAGTGTATAGTATAAGGTTCGTGTGGCTTGGTATTATCGGAATTCGATTGATTTGTGCGAATCAATGAGTTTTTAACTTGTGAAATTTGAGGAAAAGTGAGAATAAATGCAATATAAATGACAATAAATGATTAGTTATGAAGATCTATGAAAGTAAATGCATGTATTTCGGATGCCTCTTGCGTATGCCATATTGAAATTGCAAGCAATAATCAAAATAAGCAATGAAAAGCAAGGAAACAACAAGGCACAAGCATTAAAACCTAAGGTACAACTATGCATGCATGATCATGAAAATCTAAATAATGCAAATTAATGAAAACCGAAAGCACCAATAGAAAGAGCTATAAAAGTTTACGTGAAAGTTAAATACTTTTCGTAAAACAATTAGAAACAAAGAGTAGATCTAGGATTCAACATAAAACCATGCATGAAAATAAAATCCAAAATAAAGCATATGAAATACTTAGAATAAAAACGATCAAGGACCCGATCTATGATCAAGGTGTGTCACTCACCTATATTCCATAAACCAAATCACAAATCTAACAAAAAATCTAAGAGCTAAGGCAAAATGCATAAATTGAAGAACAAGGAAGAAAATAAAGGAAAACTTACTTAAATTAAGAAAGAGAATCCAAAGAATGAATGAAATTACAATCAAAATAAAATCCAAGTGATGACTTGAATTTTTCTTGTGTTTACAAACCCAAGAAAAAGCCTGAAATTAAATCAAAGATCTAGAGAGATAAAATAAATCTAAAAAAACTAGAGAGAGAAAATAAATCTAAAACCTAGAGAGAGAAAATAAATCCCAAACCCATGCAAGAGTTGGGAGGAGAGTAGATCCCTTTGTTGGTGAAAGATGTGGGGTTTATATAGATGTTCGTAGGGGCAAATCGTTAAAAATGCCAAAATCCCGAAATTCCTTACGACGCAGCCGATCGACAGCGTTTAAGTCGATCGAAATGATGGCAGTCGATCGACTGCCTTGTGTTCAAGTGGCTCAGCCTCTGTTGAGCAGTCTATTCTAGCTGTTCTCAGTCAATCGACTGATATGGTTGTCGATCGATTGCATTGCTATTAAAATGGGCTAGCCTTTATCGAGCTGTTGATTTGGCTGTTCTCGATCGATTCGGCAGTCAATTCGGGATGGTTTTATCATTTTTGCATGGATTTTGGGTCTCAATGCCTTGGCTCGAACTTAGGTGCATGCCAGCACGTCTTGGCGTGAATTTAATTCATTAAGCCACCTACGAAATAAGAATTTTGAACTTAAAAATCCATGAATCACACAAACATCACTAATGTCGTATCATAAGGCTCAAAACAATAAAATAAGAAAACAACCTAACAACCTAACGAAACTCAACTCAAAACTACTATAAACAACATTAAGCTCTAATTAAAAATACAAGAAAACTACCACAATTACATGCAAAACAATCACCCCACACTTATCGGTTTGTTCGTCCTCGAACAACGAAAAGAACCAAGAATGTACATGCAATGAACATTATGCAAAAAGAAAAATCATTGTGCTTATCCTAATTAAGATGATAAAAGTATAAACATAAACTCGTTATCACCAAGCATTGCTCGTATTATTCTTCCTAAAATGAAAACCAAATCGATGAATTCCTCTCAAATGGAATGTTGAGGGTGTTCGCTCAATTCACTCAAGTGTTTGTTTTATATGGGACATGTATATGCTCAAACCGGACAATTCATGCACCTTGTCAAGATTTCACAAATCAGAAACTCAAAATCATCCATTGTACATGACCAAATAAGAATCCAAAGAGGTCTTTATTTTGGGTTGTAATGTTGGCTCTTTGGTAAGGTATGGAATTAATGGATATAGTGTCTAACACACGATCAAACGTGATCAATAACACACGAAACCCTAACTTCTAGAACTCGAAGCTTACAATCGCTTCACCCTTCCCAAATTACCAAACTTTCATTCAAAACTCTTTCGTACACTCACACACTTTTCCGACTTTATTTCACAACACTTAGAAGCTTTGTGAATTCGCTTCTTTTTACTACACTTAGCCTTTTAATCATTAGGCTTTTCGCTCGAATGCACGCTTTATCACTTTTTGTGATTTGTGTTGGAGTTTATTTGTTGTTCTCCTTTTTTTATTTTTTGTCTTCTTCTTATTCTCTTTTTTTTTATGAATATAAGAGACTTAAAACCCAAAACCCACATTTGATTTCCCACACATTTCTAGTCAACTAAAAACACACTCTCTCCTCATGAATTATGAAGATATAAGAGCTAAAATCGAGCTCGGCTAACAAGAAACGGGGCATAGTCTCAAGGGGGCTTATTTGGGATTTTTAAGTAACTTATATATTTGGATATGGCCGGAATAAGGGTGATATATGTGCCTCGAGGTCATTTTCAAATTCAATCATGTACGAGCAAAATCAAGCCTCCTTAATGCGATTTCCATAAATGCAAGCAAAACCGATAATTCACCCAAGGCTACTCACTAGTTTGCTCCGGGTTTTGGAAAACAAAATAAAAAGAGCTTTTCAATCTTTTCACGAGTAAATGTTGAGCATATATATATATACATATATATATAGGCGGGTTTGGACGAAGCACAAAAATTCAACTCCTTACACAAGAGGGCATAAACATGCAAAACCCCGACAAGTAAACTATTCAAACTTCGAAGTATGTGGTGCTTGCTCAACAATGTAATAAACACACAAGACACAAAAACGACTCAACCATATAAATTTGCAATTAGTAAGCGTCACTTCGCCAAGAATGCGTCTCTTTGCCAAGACTCGAAGTAAGAAAGACAAATCATGCTTTGTAAAACCCGGACCCTAACCACTTACCCACCACACACTTAGACCATGCAATGCCCTTATTGCATTTGAATGAAAATCAAGTAAAAGGAGGGTGAGATAGAAGCTTCCTTAATCGAGCGAGTTTGGGTGGAGCTCGGTGGGGTCCACTTAAGCATCCAAGCAATCCAAGCAAAAACCGAGCATGGATTGTTTCTCTCGACTCCATGAATGCTACCAAATTATCATATCGACCAAGTTTGAAGTCGGAAAACAAAACTCTATAAAAGAAAATCACAAAAAATAAAAAACAAGAGAAAATATGCACATAAATCAAAACAAAAAAAACCAAGAGCTAAAAAGAACCAAAAGACAACACAAAATATTATTATTATTTTATTTTATTTTTTAATTTTTTAATTTTTCAATTTTGGAATATTTTATTGGATTTTTATATGGTAAGAAAGTAAGAAATAAAGAAATGTAAAAATAAAAGAGATAAACTAAAAGAACATGGCTTGCCTCCCAAGAAGAGCTTGTTATACGTCATTAGCTTGACGAACTCCATTCTTGGTCATGGTGAAGTCGAGATGGGAGAATCCACCAAAGCAATAACCTCCTTGTCGGGAGGATCCAACCTTTAAAACATTTTCGGGGCATTACAGCCCATATGGCATTCGTCGAAAAGAAAATGTTCCAAACAGGCAAGTAAAAGTCACCTTAGGTAGATATTTGAGTGGAATTGTGGTTTTAAAGTGACCCGACATCTCATATAAGAAACGGTAGGAATAATGGTCGGTTATCTTGTCCAACATTTGGTCGGTAAACGGGGGAGGGAAATGATCTTTCTTCGTGGCCGCATTTAACTTTCTAAAATCGATACACATCCTCCATCCCGTTTTAGCCCTTATGGCCAAAAACTCTCATGTTTTGTTCTTAACAACGATATGCCGCTCTTCTTTGTTACCATGTGAACGGGACTCACCCACTCACTGTCGGCAATTGCAAAAATCAAGCCTTCCTCCAATAATTTTGATATATCGGCTTTCCCTATCTCCTTAAGACTTGGATTCAAATGCCTCTGGAATTCTTGAGAAGGTTTGGCATCATCCTCCAAAATGATCTTATGCATGCAAGTCGAAGGCATAATTCACTTAATATCTCCGAGACTCCAACCAATAGCATTCTTATGAACTTTAAGCACTTCAATCGACCTCTCATCTTCTTCTCAATAAAAACTAGCCAAGATAATAACCGGTTTGCTCTCCTCTTCCTCCAAATAGACAAACTTGAGGCGAGATGGGAGAGGCTTAATATAGGGCTTGTGCCTCCTCTCGTCTTCATTGGAGGCTAATTCGAAAAATTCAACGATCCCATCAAGATCATCAGTAATCTACAAAATTTCATCGTTGCCCTCAATGACACATAAACAATCTTTCTCACACAAACCTTGGGCACACTAAAACACAATTTAACCGTCGTGACAAACAAGGGTCTCATTACCTCACCACAACCTTTATCATAAGCCCTCGGGTCAAACTTTTACTCAATGCTCTTTTCCTCCATATAAACTTGTTCGAACAATTTTTGGATCACGTCCATATGCAAGCAATCCTTATAAGATATACTTGATGTATAAGTCATAGGGGCTTTAGAGGTTAGTGCCTTGTATAGGTTCAAAGACTTGTGTAGGCCATCAGGAAGTTCCTTTGCCAAAGTGGGACCCACGGGGGTGGAATCGGGAAGAGTAAGAACACCCGGAATAGAAACCACCTCCCCTTATGATGGCGGGAAAACCTTATTATCAACCACCCCACCACTTCCAAGGACCGTGACCGCATGAGTAAGCGAAGGTTGTCTTGGCAATTTTTATTTTTCATTAGCTTGATTTAGTATATTGACATCGCTTGATAGTTGCCCCATGTTAGTGTTTAAACCATTGTTCATAGCCTGAAGTGCATTGAACTTAGCATCTAACGAGGCCGACGTAACAGGAGAAGATTGCAATTGTCGCCTAATGACCAAGATATTCAGATCAGAAGGTGGATTACGAACACTCACCAGAAATGGCAGACGAGATGGGCCCACGTGAGGAGTAATACCCGCATTTGTATTGACATAACTAAAATTTGGATGCATGCGGTTTCTAGGATGAGAAGGAGGATTATGAGTCGGCGGGTGAGCAAAAGATGGTCTAGCACAACCGGGTCCCGCTTGATACCCATGACCCCCATACACTTCCTCCAAATGAGGCATCGTCATATTGAACGAGGGATTTGAAGGAAAAGACGTGGTATCATGACCAAACATTCCACACGATGCACACGAAGGATCCGGGTTGGGGCTAGATAACTTAGCAATTCGAGCCTCCATAGCCTCTAGTTTTTTTTCCAACTCAAGCTTCCTAGAGGCAGAAGCTCCACTCACTTCATTAGCACGAGAATACATTGCTTGAGAAGATTTTCGCTCGGGGGGAAGGGATATACAAGACAAAATAATCACCCCCACAAAAGCCTTGTTAACCTCTCTCATAGTGAAGATGGGAGGGGCATTTTGGGTATTGGGGCTCACACCTCTAAACAATAAATACGGATTGGGATTTTGAGCATAATTGTCGGCACTAATCGGGGCATGATTGAAATTGTAAGTATGAGAACCTCCATAGATTCAGATTTTGGCCACCCACATTCCCATTCGGAATCACAAAGCCACCAATATACATATTCGGACAATGATTGGGAACACCATAACCTCCATACGGACCGGGATTTGGATTTTGGTCACCAAAGTTCCCATTCGGACTAACAAAGCCTCCATTATACATATACGGGAATTGATTAGGAGCATCATAACCACCATATGGACCATTCGTACCCATGAAGCTGGTAGACCCAACATGGTTTGCACCATGCCCTCCCATGTTTGGTTGACCATAGCCGGTTCCATCATTGGCAACATGGTTTGCACCATGCCCTCCCACGTACCCAAAACCATAATAAATCATCCCATTCCGACCATAGTTTGCACCATGCCCTCCCATGTTAGGAATGTTGCCCCCATAGCCATAAGGATTGGAAATGTAAGCGTTACCTTGTGTTAGGCTCATGTGTAAATTTGACTTGCATACACTCAAGAAAAATGTGAAATACAAAGAAAGTTAGAAACACAAAGAAACTACAAGCAAATCGAAAACTTTAACCAAGCCGAGTTACAATGGCGCCATTTTGAAGAGAAATTTTTTAGTGGTTATTGTATAGTATAAGGTTCGTGTGGCTTGGTATTATCGAAATTCGATCTATTTGTGCGAATCAATGAGTTTTTAGCTTGTGAAATTTGAGGAAAAGTGAAAATAAATACAAAATAAATGAAAATAAATGATTAGCTATGAAGATCTATGAAACTAAATGCAAGCATTTCGGATGCCTCATGCGTATGCCATATTGAAATTGCAAGCAATAATCAAAATAAGCAATGAAAAGCAAGGAAACAACAAGGTACAAGCATGAAAACCTAAGGTACAACTATGCATGCATGACCATGAAAATCTAAATATTGCAAATTAATGAAAATCGAAAGCACTAATAAAAAGAGCAATAAATGTTGACGTGAAAGTTAAAATCTTTTCAAAAAACAACTTGAAACGAAGAGTAGATCTAGGATTCAACATAAAACCATGCATGAAAAAAAAATCCAAATTAAAGCATATGAAATACTTAAAATAAAAACGATCAAGGACCCGATCTATAATCAAGGTGTGCCACTCACCTATATTTCATAAACCAAATCACATATCTAACAATAAATCTAAGAGCTAAGATAAAATGCATAAATTGAAGAACAAGCTTGAAATTGAAGAACAAGGAAAAAAAATAAAGGAAAACTTACTTGAATTAAGAAAGAGAATCCAAAGCTTGAATGAAATTAAAATTAAAACAAAATCCAAGTGATGACTTGAAATCTTCTTGAGCTTACAAACCCAAGAAAAAGCCTGAATTAAATCTAAGATCTAGAGAGAGAAAATAAATCTAAAAAATCTAAAGAGAGAAAATAAATATAAAACCTAAAGAGATAAAATAAATCCCAAACCCATGCAAGAGTTGGGAGGAGAGTGGATCCCTTTGTTGGTGAAAGATGTGGGGTCTGTATAGATGTTCGCAGGGGCAAAATCGTAAAAAATGCCAAAAATCCCAAAATTCCCTGCGGCGCAGTCAATCTACAGTGTTTCAGTCGATTAACTGCCTTGTGTTCAAGTGGCTCAGCCTCTGTCGAGCAGTCGATTCTGGCTGTTCTCAGTCGATTGACTGGTATGGCTGTCGATCGACTGCATGTCCATCGATCGACTGCATAGCTGTTTAAATGGGTCAGCCTCTGTCAGGCAGTCAATTTGGCTATTCTCAGTTGATTTGGCAGTCGATTCGGGATGGTTTTCTCATTTTAGCACGGATTTCGGGTCTCAATGCCTCGGCTCGAACCTAGGCACATGCTGGCACGTCTTGACGCGAATCTAATTCATTAAGCCACCTACGCAATAAAAGTTTTAAACTTAAAAACCCAATAATCACACAAATATCACCAATGTCGTATTCATAAGGCTCAAAATAATAAAATAAGAAAACAACCTAACATTCTAACGAAACTCGACTTAAACCTATTATAAACAACATTAAACTCTAATTAAAAACACAAGAAAAATACCACAATTACATGCAAAATAGTCAAGCAAGCCCAAGCGCATTATCGAGGATCATAAAAGGTACGGTTTGACAAAAAGACGACCCAAACCCAAGAAGCACAACCATCAATTGACAACTAAGTAGCACGTATTTTTTGCATGCATTGATCGCATGTGTCGACCGATTGTCTGAAGATCTCCTGCCACCATCGATCGACACCCGATGGATGGGCCATCGAAACATGCCCTTTTTCCATCGTTGATCGAGTGTCTATCGATAAGGTATCGATGGCATAGAGATAGTCAATCAACGATCAATCAACATAGGCCATTTTTGGCCAATTTTGACAAAATTACCATTCCCCACACCCCACCCCCCCAATTTCACCTATTTAAACCCACACACAATACTTGGAAGAAGTCCTTTTGACCCCTTAGGATTTGGATTCCCAAGCTTGATTTATCCTCTTGTTTTTATCTTTAGCACCTTCAATCCTAATATCCTTAATTATCTTAGTTAGTATAGCTTTAGTGTAGTAGTTAGTTAGCTTAATTATTGTGTGGAGAAGCTTAATGTAGTGTAGTGAAGTAGTTGCTCTTTTGATTTCAAGACTTGAAGAACTTTAGTTTAGGTATTTTATAATTGTTTTTCTTTTTCATTTTCTTGTTAATTTCTATTAATGTTTTGAGCTTCACTTTTTTTTAACTAAAAGAAAATTTCATTGCACAATAGAAATACAGGCGGGCCGAATCCCCTACACGGCCAATTGTTCCCCAAATCAACATAAATAAAATTCGAAGGGTCGAATCCCTACACGACCAAACATTCTCTAAAAATATATACCACGTCATTTGGTTTTGTTCAATGCTTTGTAACATTCTTTGATACTTCCCGCTTCGACTTTTTCTTCCTTCTCTTCTTCGATTTATTTGCTTTTTTCCTTTCCTTTGTTTTTCCCTTTGGTGGCTCGTAAGGGATAGACGATGGTTTTGGTGGGTTCAGAATTCTCCTTGGAGTCGGACTCAAGGAAGAGAGAGGTGCCGGCAAAATTTACCGAGTCGTAGAAAGTGCAGACGACAACCCCATTGGAAAGAAGTGTTTGAAGAGGGGAAGGGGCGGTCGGAAGGAAAGCAAGAGGATTAGCGGAGGGGAGGCTGAAGGGGGGGGGGTGAAAAATTTGCCGGGCCGGACTGGGCTGGGCGGGTCAGGCCGGGTTGGACTAGATGGGTCGGGTCGGGTTGGGCTGGGATGGATGAACCGGGTCGGTTGGACAGCGGGTGCTGGTCTGGGTCAGGCTTTGGGAAAGTGGCAGGCTGGGCTGGTGAGGGTTTAGTTGGGGTAGGCTGGTTTGTATTTTGAATGTTAAGTTTTTTCTTGTTTTTTTAATGAACTTGAGTTTTCCTCCATTGTTATTTTCTTCCTTGTTTTCAAGCTTCTTTCCCATTTTGGCATAGTTTAGAAAGTTTGTGGAGATAGGTAGATAAGTTTAGCCAAAATAGTCAATTTATTGCACTTAGTTGTGATTGTAGTCTAGGTTCTTGATTAAGATGCGTTCAAGCATTGTACTCTCCTTGAATGTCTAGTTGTAGTTTGAATGCTATTTTCCCTCCATGCCTTGTTTTATTTTATTTAAGCTTGATTTATGAATTCATAATTTTACTAGCTTAATTACTGATTTCCCTATTAGTTTAATTGTGTTTTAGCTTGCTCTAAATTATGTTATTGTATTTCTTGATGAGTTGTAGATTATAATTTATGGTTCTAGGAAATGAGTTTAGAACCATCAATTGGTTCCGGGTATTTAATTGAGAGTCGAAATTGACAACCCATGTTAATAGATTAAGTGTTCGATAAATTGCTGATTGATCATGGAGTTGAGTTTAGAATCCTATATCCTCGTATTATTAATCATTTCCAAGCTTCCAATTTCAAATCTCCTCTTAGTTGTTTAGAACTCAAAAAATGAAAATTTGATCGTGTGTTTATCTTAGCTTTCCTTTTAATCTCTCTTTTGTGATTCAAACACAAAGAATCACTTCTGATCAGTCTTCTTCGAGAAATTTGACTTGAGTCACCTCAATGCACTATGATCGACCCCATTCTCTTGTGAGTGATACTTAAACATTTGTAAAAACGTAGTGTATTTGAGATCCCTTCAATATTATTTATTCATTATTTCTCCAAACCCCAGAATAAAAGAAAATCTAACTAGACGTGTTCATGAAATAAGCTAGACAATTCATTTAACACATAACATTCATAAGTAAAAACAAATGAAATATAAACTATATGGAATGTGTGGATCATTCGATCTTCGTACTCCTGGTGTCTCTTCACTGAATCCCTCTAAAAACTCTCAATTTCACAATTTGAAACTATTCTATGAAAATGTAATACTCTCTACTAATGGAAGTTAAAAAGAGATGTTAAGTGGTATCTAAACTTGTTTAAGACCTCCTTTTATAACCCACCATGGAATCCCCGTCTTCAATCTAGATTTTAAATGTTTTAAAGTTTTTTGATATTCACAACCTGAGTCATGACCATGAACCAGGTCGCAAACACATGCCATGAAAATAACACCTATTAACGTCCATAGTCGCGAACACAAAGATGGTCGCGACTGGTTGCCGTGAAAATTGTTTCCAGTATCGACCCAAGTCGCGACCATGAAGGAGGTCGCTACTTGGTCTATGGGTTCTGTTAACTCATTGAACATGTGGTCTTGCTTCAGCTTGGCCCAATAGACTATTTTCTTCTTTAAACTCAGCCTAAATGTTCATTCTTTTCACCCTTATGCTATTTTAAGCCCAAATAAAAATACAAAATACCAAACACATAATAACATCCAAATAGTATAAAATCAATCTAAAAGATGTTACAAATACACAAATAAGTATATGAAACCTAATCATATAAGTCTAAATATGTGCATAAGAATCTTGTTCATCAATTCCCCCTCTTATTTATAAATATCAGGAGCTCGTTTCTCTTTATCGCCTTCAATTTCACTTTTGAAAAGACTCGTGATTATCATATTTTCTTATTACTCTTCTTCTATATTTATTTTCTAGGTGACTAAAAATGCCAGACTCCATTTTCAGTTGATCGTATCATATTTTGTCTTTGCTCATCCATTTCCACCAAGCAAGATCGTCTTATTAAAAAAAGTGGAGACACGCTAAACGTCTAAAATAGGTTGAATGCAGATTTGATGTGGGAGATGTAACACTTGAAAGCCGAGCTGAATTATTTGAAGGACAACTATCAAATATTGTCTAAACTATACCAAAGCAAGGCTAAGAATAAAAACAACCTAGTGAGCTGAGATGCAAATATACACAACTTCAAAGGCAGAATGCACGACTCAAGATGGAGATCAATGGATTTCATGGGCTGGATGTTGAGCTTCGTGGGCTGAATGTGGAGCTTCGTGAACAAGTCATAGAGCTTCATTGTATGAAGGCTGAGCTCAAGGTGAAACTATTGAGAATTCGATAGAACAAGAAATTCTACAAAGACCAGTACCTCGATCATAACTAGATGATTTAAGATCCACTAGCTGCCCCGTGTTGTGTTTAATTTTATAATCTTTACGCTTTCTTATCCTAGGTTTTACTGAACATCTTTATTTTCAATTGCAATGGAATTTGTCAATTTAATAATTCTCTTGTTGCTTGCTCGTCTTTTATTTTAGTGCTCCCTGTAGGTAACTAGCGCACCCTTGTTGACAGTCATTGTTGACCAAGTCCAGAGGTAGTAAAGTTTTTGAATTTTAAAACTATTTTGATAGTTCTCAAAACTTCCGCCTGTTAGGATTTGTGCTCCTATCACTGGTTGGACTCCAATAAAATATGAGGAGTTCCCCTTATTTCACTATTACCTTTTCATATTTCCTCACCTGTTTCTTTTTTTTTTTACCTCAATTTCAGGATATTAGAATCGATTAACTCGAATAACTGGGAGTTTCTATCCCATGATTTAAAAGCTAACCATAACGTGCTTCTCTAGGATCATAAGGTACTGATGTGCCAAGATGAGGTAAACTAGGGAGACTATCTGGCTTTGGAAGAGGAGAAATATTTTCTTCAAGAGTAGAGTGATTCTCTTCAACACATCGATTCAAAACTATTCAAGGAGAAGGTTTCTCTCAAGGGCGACCTCCGTGAAAAGGTCGACCACTTTGGCAAAGAGGTCGTTGGTCTGATGAAGTGGATTCACAACCTTAAAGAAGAATAGAGGGTGCTGACCCAGGTATATGTTGATTGTATTTAGGATAAGAGAAGTTTGGAGTGCGAGAATGCTTTACTTTCGGAGAGTCTGCTCACAACTCGTGAAGATCTAATGTACGAGAGGAATCACATGGAGCTTTAATAGAGGATGTGAAATAAAAGGATTCCCACTACGATTGTCGATCCGGATGATGTTCCCACTCTTGATCTAGATGTTTCTTTTGATTCAGAAGCAACTGGTTTCGGGATCAGCTCGCCTGAAAACGAGGATGCAAACATGGATTAAGTTTCTTTTTTATTTTTTCATGTACTATTCTTGCCAAACTCTTCACTTTGGCATAACTTAGGTTTTTATATACACTGGATTTCGCTCTTAATGAACTTCTTTGTTGTTGTTTTTTTCACGCATTTGTATTTCAAACAATTTTTTATTTTCTGAGATAGTTGCCTTGTTGTGTAACTTTTTCTTTGTTCTTATTTTTTAGACTGTGGAGTTAGCCTATTGTGCGATTGGCCCCTAGTCCTTCGATTTGATTTTTTTTGGGGATTGCCTTGTTTGCATGATTAGCCTCAGCCCTTTGTGCTTTGGCAATTTTTTAGGACAGGGGGTTAACTCATTCGCGTGACTAGCCCCTAGTCCCTGTTTTTCTTAACCTATAGACTTTGGGTGTTTGAATTTTTGACTTTTTCCTTGACCCTTTATATTTTGTTGACTTGGTTTTTTTTTTTTTTTTTGCTTGTTTTTTTTTCCTTGGTTGTCTTTGAAAGGTCTTAGCGTGTTTTTGAGGGAGTGCCTCAGCTCGATCTCTCTCTCTCTCTGTTTTTTTTTTTTTGTTTTAGTTGTGAACAAAGAAATGAGGTTTTGATTGAGAATATTTTTTCAAGTACACAAAATTCCATGGGAGCTGGTGCCCAATCTAGATTTTCTAATCTATAAGCACCATTTAGAAGGAATTCAAAATTTTCAAATGGCCCATGTTACGTGCCTAGCACGGTCCCCGTTACTAGCTCGCCGAGCTAGGATTCTCTTTACTTGACCGTGGTGTTGTAATAACATTCACTCCTATACTTGTATATCGCATAATTCAGTTCGGCCTCATGTCTTTTTTCATCTACCAGGTCCAAATCAAACCTAAGCACCTCTTTGCTCTTTTGCTCATCATACTGAGATACTCAATAAGTGGGGACCTCAATATCTACAGTGATGACCATTTAAGTTCCAGATGCCAGTGAGAAGGGGATCTCTCTACTACATGACCTGTGTGTGGTTGTGTATGATCAAAACACACCCTGGGGCTCTTCAAGCCAATTTCCCTTTTTCTTTTTCTAGCATCTTCTTCGCCGTGTGTTCTATGATCTTGTTCACTACCTCTAGCTGCCCGTGTGACTGTGTATGGTAGGGTGTCCAGTAGTATTTTTTTGATGTGGTAGTCGTATAATGACCTGAACCTTGCACTATTGAAATTCTCCCTATCACCTGATGCGATAGCCAATAGGATGCCAAATCGACATATGATGGACTTTCAAACAAAATCTATGATTCGTTGGCTTGTTTTAATGCAAAGGGATTGGCCTCTGACCATTTTTCTGAAGTATCTTATTACGATAATCGCATGCTCGACCTCACCTTTTCATTTGTTAATGCCCCGATAAAGGCTGATCCCCCATTTAACGAAAGGTCAAGGCGAATAGACCAACATTGGTGTTTTTATTGGGGATCACTTGAGTGGGGCATCCTGCTCATAACCTAAGCACTTTATTTCAATTGCAATCATATTCTTCTTGAGGGTAGTCCAGTAATATCCCTACTTTGATAACTTATGAGCAAAGATTGGCCTCCAGCGATACTACCGTAACTGCCCATGTGGACTTCTCTTAGTGCATAGTCAGTCTCCTTCTTGTTTAGACATATTAACAAAGGCACCAAAAAACCTCTTTTGTACAACACTCCATCTAATATGGTGAAGCTTGCAGGCTAGGTGCTCATCATTTCAGCTTCATTTTAGTCTTGAGGGAGTACGCCGCCTTGAAGATATTATGAGATTGTCTTCATCCATCTTTTTTTTTTCTCCTTGCTCAACATTGTTGACTGCATCCATGTCGAGTGCTAAGCTTCTACTAAAAGCCATGATCATTAGTTATTTCTCCTTGACTTCTAAGCTCGATGCCATTTTGGCTAGGGAGTCCGTTGGTACGTTGTTTCCTGGATATATGAACAATATTGACTTCAAAGATTGACAACGTCATTTTTGTTAACTTTAAGTAGGAGGCCATCCATTGCTCTTTTGTCTCATATTTCCCACATATTTGGTCAATGAACAGCTAGAAGTCACTATGAATCTTCAAATATTTTATGCTCATGGAAGCGATAATCTCCACGCAAACTAGTAGGGCTTTGTACTCTGCTTTATTGTTAGTTAGAGGGAATCTAAAATGAATGTCTAATCAAAACAACCTTTTTTCTGGGATACGATTTCAAACTGCACTTTACACATGTTGAATGACATAATTTAGAGTTCCTAATTTTATTTTTCCTCCATCTACAATATCACACTTGGAAATTCTACATGGTACTAGAGAATTCTAGGTCTCGTTAAGATTTTGTGTTGCAATCCACATGGAATGTCAATTGGTAAATGCTCACCATCGAAGATGAAATAAAACACGCATTATAATGCAGGATCCAATATATCTATATACTTCTTATCATCTTGAAATTGTTTTAGTTACATAACCACTTACCTGTAATGATACCTTGAGCTGACGTCACATATGTTGTCCAACAATTATGTAACCTTGTGACTCAGCCTTTTTAACTCACAGGGAGTGATCATTATCGGGGTGAACTTGATGACAAAATCTGCTAGAGATCGACATTTGGGGCTCATAGTTGATGTCAAACTATCTCAGTATGGATAACTACTTAATCATTCTTCCTGACACATCAGGTCGGTGTATCACTTGTCTCAAGGGAAAATTTATTAAAATTAAGGTTTTGTACTCTAGGAAGTGTGGACGTAACTCGTGAGTTGAATATATAAGCATATAAGCTAGATTTAATTTGTAGAGACTTGAGTGGGATTTCATCAACCCAAACCTCTATAGTTTTGCCGATCAGGTTATCAAACATCTTATAACCAGTAGTTGATACGTCACCCCAGCATTTTTTGACTCGAAAAGCATTATTGTGTAGCAATATAACCCTCTTCCTAAGAAGAAAGAGGTGCATTCCTCATCATCCGAGTACATTCATATTTGTGTCCATCTTGAGTAGGCATCCATAAATATTATACGCTCTTGCACTAATGTGGTGATATGAGGTATCGGGTAGATATCTTTTAGGCAGGCAATATTCAATTCAAAAATTAATGACTTCCACGATCATTTTCTCGATGATGATTGGGTTTGACACCCCCAAAAGGCATCTCATCTACAAGATAAACTTCTTGTCTAAGAGTTTGTTAACTTCATGTTCAAGTGCCTTGTATCTATCTAAACCTAGCCTCCTATTTCAGATGACAATTCGCATAAATTTTTCAATGATGAGCTTATGACATGTGTGGTTTGTTTCCCTTCTTTTCATACTTACACGTGGGCAGGACAACACGTCTTCATTTAGTTTGGGGAAGTTGATTAATCTAGACCTCACGGGCTTTTGTAGTTGTAGGCGATGCAAAGCTATTTGTTATTATGAGTCTCGTTCATCAGGACCTAGTTAAGCTCTTCGACTAGCTCAACATGGGTGGCCTTACGCTTCCGGGTCTTTTTCCTGGGATCAAGTTCGCCTTTGAAGACAATATGTTATTTCCCAGGCCATTTTTTCATGTCCCCTGTCTCTCTCGAATCGACTCCTTTGTTAGTTTATTCATTACTTGTTGCCTCTTTATCCTTCATGACAAGGATGTTCCCTGCCTGGGGCCCCTGGGTCGAGCATCTCCTTATCGACATTTTCTTATGATTGGTTAAGATTTGGGATTATTTCTTTTTCTTGTATGCTTGGCCCCTGACTGAGCTCTCCATCGGGGAATTCATACGGGCTTTCTTCTTCTTCTTCTTCTTCTTCTTCTTCTTCTTCTTCTTCTTCTTCTTCTTCTTCTTCTTCTTCTTCTTCTTATTATTATTATTATTATTATTATTATTATTATTATTATAATTATTATTATTATTATTATTACTATTATTATTATTCCAGTTTGTCTTCTCGACAAGCTTCTTTTTCTTCCTCAGGTTTCTCCTTCTCAACTACATTAATTCATTGGGGCCTCAATACATATTCACATTTATTTAACCAATATCTGGTCATCTTTGTGCACACATTCCCCTATATCTCCTCAAATTTTAATGCAATATTGGTATGTTGAAAGTGTGCCTTTGAGATCATATAAGGTGGACCTCCCAAACAGTTCAATGTACTCTTTGGGTGTCAATGATTTTAGAAATTGTGTTTACTTTTTTCCTCTTCAAACATATGTTGAACATTATTGGCAAGTCTATCTCCCAGAAGATCGCCATTGTCCCACTACCGATTATTCGTATAATATCATTTCATGGATTGATATATATCTTTGGAATATTCATTCTTTTGTGGGCATACCGGTATATGAGATAGGAGTACGCTCCTGTATCGGCCATGATCCAATGTATATATCCTCAGAATGTGTGTCATGATAATGAATACAATAGAGTGTGGGCGGATGAGATGACTCATTATAGTCGTTTTGCACCTACATGTCCTCCCAATGATAGATCATTGTATCTAGAGGCTTTGCCCTTTGATATGACATGCTAACTTCTGAATAAATCTTTTCTTTCATTCTTGGACTGTCTCCACCTAATAGATTGTCGTGTCTAGCATCTTTACCATTCTTCTTCTTCTTCTTCTTCTCGACAAGCTTCTTCTTCTTCTTCTTCTTCTTACTATTATTACGGTTTGTCTTCTCGAAAAGCTTCATTTTCTTCCTCAAGTTTCTCCATCTCAACAACAATAATGCATTGGGGCCGCAATACATATATATCACACTCTTTGGCCACTATCTGGTCACCTTTGTGCAGACCTTTCCTGAAATCTCCTCAAATTTAATGCAATAGTGGTATGTTGAAAATGCGCCTTCGATATTGTATATGGTGGACATCCTAATCAGTGCATTGTACTCATTGTAGGTGTCAATGATTTTGAAAGTTGTGTTTATTATTTTCCTCTTAAAACTTATGTTGAACTTGATTACCAAGTTTATCTCCTAGTTGGTCTCCACTGGCCCACTATCAATTCCTTGTATTCTTTCATTGAAGGGATTGGTATATATCTTTAGAATATTCATTCTTTTGAGGGCATACCAGTATATGAGACTAGAGTATGCTCTTGTATTGACCATGATCATGTGCATCTTTATCTCTAGAATGTTTGTCATGATGATGAATGCAATAGAGTGTGGGAAGATGAGATAACTCATTATAGTTGCTTGTACCTGCTCGTCCTCCACTTAATAGATCGTCGTGTCCATTAGCTTTTCCCTTTGATATAACATCCTAACTTCTCAGTAAATCTTTTCTTTCATTCTTGGACTATCTCTTTTCATATTGGCTCGTGTTTATTTATCAGCATCATGATCTCTAGGGGTCCCTGGTGTTGTGGTGGGGGATGCAGATGGACACAGTCATTTAGTCTTTTGTCTGGGTGACTTGTGTTTTTTGCAAAATGTTGGAGGTTCCTATCATCGGGCCTTAACTAGGTCATGGCACTCCTCAGTTGTGTGACCAACTAAATTATAGTAGTCGTAAAATCATCTCTTGTCAAGCATAAATGGGTCTTTCTTGATCAGCCTCTGAGGAGGGAGGTTATTGAGATCTTTGATATGTTGGTAGATGGTGGTTGGATAAATGGAGTAAACTCACATATATTTATCTAAAAACTTGGCATTTCTCTTCTATAAGGTTTTCTTGGCTTTAGACCTTGAGTCGCCCCTTCCCTTCTCGGATTGCGGTTTGCTTGGTGCTTTTTGCTCGCCAAAGGAAATCATTTGCGAGGTGGCGAACTATTAAGACACACTTGGATGCTTCCAGAGATAAGAATACCTGGAAATTTTGAGGTTTCCTCGCATTACACATCCACTTAAAAAAGGAATTCTCCATCAATCCGCCCTGGTAAAAAATGATATTTGTATCTTCCGAGCATGTCACACACTCCGTAACAGCCTTAGGATATCATATGATATAACTCTTAAGCATCTCTCTGGGCTGTTGAAAGATCCTAAAAATGGGTTCGTAAGGAGAAATGCTTGCTTTAGCTGACATGAAGTTTGTTCAGAAAGCGGCCTTCAACTGTGGCCATGAATGGATCAAATCTCAAGGCAGCATCATATACCAACGCAACAGGTGATCATCTAATGTTAAGGAAAATATTAGGCATCTACATGCATCACATGTGTTATGCAAGTCCATAAGGTTCTTATAATAGCTCAGGTGTAGATCTTGACCAAGGTCTCCGGTGTAGAGTGGAATCTGAGAAATCTTTGGATTCTCAAATATGATTTTGAATGACAGTGGGATATCAAAATCGGCTAGCATGAGCTCATCATGGTTCATCTGATATAGTGGTCTTCATTCGAGCTCTGAAATCTTTTTTTTGAGGTAATTTAGATCGATAGAGTTGTATTTATTGGTTGGCTAGGCTTCCCCTAAATGTACGACCTCAGTTCCTCCAGCCAAGCTTGCATTTTAGTTAGTCCTCTATTATGAGTCGATCGTGCTGGTTCTAGAATCTGCCTCCCACTGACCTATTTCCCCACCCTGTCGAAGACTATCTGATTAGAGAACGTTAGCCTTTGATCTTTCCTCGAGATCTTACATCTTTCTTGGTTGAATTAGACTCGGATTGAGCTTCTGACAACTCATCACGCACCGGTTATCTTGTTACAATATCTGGAGAGAGAATAGACTAAGTCACCTTCTTGATTAAAGACTTCATCTCGATTGTGAACGCGGGATGTTTGATCATGGATGCCAAGACATCTTGGTCCAAGCCCGGCTCTCTAGACTAAACAGTCTATTCTTGGTCGTTCCTGTTGTGGTTCTTGATCATAAGGGTTTTCTCAGATAGATTCATGATGAACATATGTTCGAAACATGAAAGGAAAATGATTTGAAGATTTCAAATCACTAACTGGCTCGTTAAATTGTGGTTTTAACAAGAAAATGATGCGAACATTGTAGAAATTACAAGCTATTTGGAATAAAAGCGAGCTAGGTGTAGCTCGTTATGTCGCATTGTGGTTGTTATTTACAAGTTGTTGATGCCAAGAAGTTGGAAAACAACCACAACCTAATAAACAGCATACACGCAAGCAAGATAATCAAAAGAAATTATTTAAACCCCGAAATCCAAATGGAGAAAATAAGAGATGTTCGTATTAATATTCTGAAATTCGGGTTGACCCGCTTAAGAGCTCGACCCTTGTTTCAGACTAATCGTCACTCTTTAATTCTCTCTCTTTAACTTAATGTTACTCTTGTAAATGTTATACCAAAAGCCCAATAAAAGTTCTGTCTCCAAAATTGTTCTCTGGTACATTCCTATTGAGGTCCTATTTATACTAGCTCAGATGGGATGCGGGCTTAAATGACACCACACGACATGTCATCCTCTGATTTGTACGACCTTATCTTGAGGCCAAGCCATTAACTCTAATGTTTCTTTTACTTTGGCATCAAGCACTGCTGCAAACTGCCTAATTAATGGCGGTTATTTTGGACAATTAACGGTGGTTTTGGGAACCGCCCGTTAAATCCACCGTCGTAGTTTTTTGTGGCGGTTGTTCTTGAACTGCCGTAGAAAGTGATGCTTTTTACGGCGGTTTAAGAACCGCCGTAAAAAACAACGGTGGTGGATTCTACGGCGGTTCTTGAAAATACCTTCTAGAAAGTCTGTTTTCAGAACGAATATTTTACGGCGATTCTTAAAAAATACCTTCTAAAAAGTAGTAAAAAAAATCTAAAAAAAGAAAGAAATGAAAGCAGGTGCACCAAAATTAAATAAAAGTAGGAAATTGAATAATCTCACATTGAGTAC
Source organism: Phtheirospermum japonicum (assembly GCA_014905375.1). NCBI lineage: Eukaryota > Viridiplantae > Streptophyta > Magnoliopsida > Lamiales > Orobanchaceae > Phtheirospermum > Phtheirospermum japonicum. The sequence goes on from BMAC01001784.1 coordinate 59,424, forward strand.
TTGAATATTGATTATGCTAAGCAGCAACAACTAATAATTATTTAACCATACAAGTGCAAAACTACAATATACAAATCTCACAAGTATAGACACAATCTGAGTAATTATTTAAGTTTTAAAGGGAAAAAACAGTAATATGTTGTGGTAAATAGTTACATAATATCTGAAGAATATATAATATGCTAAAAATTACATATATCCCCGAGTCATCGAACTTCAAAAAAGCTAATGCTTCTTCCTGTGTGTTCTTATTGGAACCTCTGGCAAATAACGAACAAATAAATTAGTTTGTATCCGAAATCGAAGGATGCAAAAACAGAGGGCCAAAACACAAAATTTAATAGTTGGACAAATTTTATTACCTCCAGCTCGGTGCAAGGAATTATAGTGACCTCACTCCAAAAGCTCAACCACAACTTTTGAAAAAAAGAAACAGAGGGAATAAACAAAAACGTCAAGCGAAAAAAATTAAGTCATTTAATGTTTAATAACTAATTAATAAAAAAACAAACATGCACTAATTTATGATTGAAGGACGATTACTAAAAAGTATGGTATACCTCTAGAAGGACTCTTGTCTTTTGTAAGGATTTCAATGTATCCGGTGTCCCGAAAAGAGGTGACCAAATATATTTTCACTTCAAACTACAAAAAGTTCGACAAAGTAATAAATATAATAAATATTATAAGCATAAACACATTCTAAAGAGCATGGTTTGATTTTTTACATTTCAAAAATGGTGTAAACTAAGAGCATTAAAATAATCAATGGCCAAAATGTGAGTTACTTTATCTGCAGCTGCTTGTAGAGTAACGTGATCTCCCCATTCTCCCAACCTACAGTTTGTGTAAAATTAGGTTAACGTGAATTTTAAGATTTATAATATGGAAAAACTGATACTTTAAAACAACAACACAGACTTTTTCATCTTCCTCACATAGTGTCTGTACTTCAAGGGGACATAGCTCTCATACAGATTTCTATGGCGTTTTAGCTGAAATTAAGAGACTAAGAAGATACATAAATAAATAAATAAATAGTTTCTCACATATATATAGGGCAACACTCTTGTTAGGCCGGATTAACGGATCATCCGTTAAGCCAAAATTTAACACCAATACATTATAGTGCAAAAACCAATACATCATAGTAAAAACATTACAGTACAAAAACCAATAAGTTATAGCACGGGTCCGAGATTTATGAAAAACTAATACTTTACAGTAAAAAACCAATACATCACATTACAAAAATGAATACATTATAATATTGGGTCAGTTGGCCTAACGGGTCATGACTTGTCAATTTGACCTAACACAAGTGTTTGCCATGTATATGTGTGTGTTTTGTGTGTAGTAATTAAGCTAAATTGTACCTTTTTAATGAACTATTTTCTTACATATTTGTGGTAATCTTGATTCTGAAATAACTGGTCAGAAATGCTCGAAACTGTAAAAGTAGCAACTAATTACAAATTGCTATAAGAATAAGCAGAAGAATAAAATAGGAGAAATATTTAAAAAAATAAAAAATGGATGAAGATATAAGAACCAACCTGGCAATTTCCATCTCCCTCAATTTGCATTTTAGACAAGTCGTACGTTGAAAACCTGATCATAGCCAAATTTATGAATAGCATGTCTATTATGGATAGTAATATAAAATAAAAGTAAAAAAAGAAAAATAAAACAAGTGATTTTTAGTGTTCTGCAAAGCTTTAGACAAGATGAGGAAAAGATAGGGAGAGATAGCCCCCCACCCCACCCCCATCTAGTCCCTTTGGTTGGTAACACAAAGACCTTAACCTGACCATTAAGATTGAAGGAGAAAGAAATAGAGCTCACTTAAATAAAAACTCGATAAATTTTTGGGCAAAGCACAACTGCAAGAAAAGACCACTCCGCCATATGAAAGACTTTTGCATATCAATCTTGATGGCCATGAAACATTCTTATTTTTTCTAAAAAAAATCAAAAAGAAATGCGAGCACTCATGAGCAACCACTAAATTATCTATAACTTGTCTCCCAGGAATGAAAACAACTTGGTTCAAACTAACACATTTATGCAGAACAACTTTTAATCTGTTAGGATTTTTGAAATTATTTTATATACGATATTACAAAAACTAATAGGTCTGAAGTGGGAAATAGCAGTAAAATAAGTCATACCTTGTAAAATAAGTCTTCGATTTCCGATTCTCGAATATCAGCAGGAAGATTCCCAACATAGATCGTGCGAGAAAATCGGCCACTCATTTTTACTCGTAGAGGAAGAAGCCACTAAATAGTAAGAGCTGCAGAGCAAAAAAAAAATACTCATTAATACAGAACAAGATTAAATCAGTGAACGAATAGTGCCAGTTTAAACAATATTATATTATTATAAATAAAAGAAAAAAAATTATCATTTTCAATGGATTTGAACCCATATAAACAATTTAGCCACAAGAAATCCATCCAACATAACTAGTAGGACCAAAGACAAACACAATTAAAACCCCAAATAAACAAAACCCTAAAAAAGACAAACAACCATAGAACAAAAACCCTTCAGTACTGGAACATATCAGTCGAAGCAGGAATCGACTGAATCGGGCAAGGCAGCTGCCACGGCTCGAGAAAATTATCCGGAATATAAAATGCAAACCCACTCACTTTGGTCGTAATCTGGAGCACATAATTCAATGATCGAAGAGGATCAGATGTAGAGATCAGATGCGCCATCGATCATCTGCCTCACCTTCTTGTTTTCCTCCTGCAATTGGGCCACCTGCAAATATTTTTTTTATTAATTGGGGGTTTCGAAAATGTTATTTTTATGAATTAATTGAGGATTAATTCTAGGGTTAAATTAGAAAATTAATTTCAGGAGCTTGTGAGTTGGGGTTTTTAGGGATCAGAAAATTAACCCTAAATATGTATTCGGAGATGGATTTTGAATGTTGAAATGATTTGCAGACGAAAAGATGAGCAAAAATTGAAAATCAGTCAACAATCAACAATCAAAAACAGAAAAAGCCAACAAAGCGACTAATTAACAAAAAAAACTAAAGAAAAAAAAAAGATCTCACCGTGAGAAGACGGCGACCGATTGTCAACATCGCTGCAAGTGGTCACACTTGTATTGGTATTGGCGGCGTCGAAGATGATTACGGAGCGGAGGCAGTGGTGGGGAGGCACGTAGAGTGCACCGTGAGAAGACGGCGGACGTTCCTTCATTCTGAAGAGCAGGCACGGTGGTGCGGGTGGGTGGAATTTTAGGTTTTTAGGGTTTTCGGGTGGTGGTTGTACCTGTCGGGCCGGCTTGACCGCGGTTTTTTACGGCGGCAACCGGAGGCTTGGGTTTTGCGATGGGACAGAGGAGCAAATATTTAAGAGGGGAATGATTTTGTGTTAGAAAGGGACGGAATTCAGAAAACCTAAGGGTAGATTACGTTTTATCTTATATAGCCACGTGTCAAATAGAGAGCTTCTTATCTTTATATTTATTCTACGGCTGTTCACAAACAACCGCCGTAGAATGTTTGAGTT